>OUQQ01000132.1:0-37546 GCA_900404475.1 Spongospora subterranea | reverse complement strand
CGACAGGTAAAGTAGTTTTTTGTAGTCCAACCTGTTTATAGTAGGATGGTTTGTAATGCTTTTTAACGTTATAATCAGCCTTGTATTTTCATGGCCCCGTTGTCTGGTTCCAGTCCTTATCACTCTCAAAACCCTCAACACGGAGCTTCAGGTGTCTTCTGGAAAGGATTGCTTGCGCGAGTCGAAAATGGGGAAATTTGAACAGAAACAGACACTGCTTCCTGACTTTGCATTCATTTATCGGCATCAATCAAAGTTATATTTCTCTAATAAGAAAGGGAACTGCATTTGTGAAATCGATGAGATGCTTATGTAGCCCATTGGCTACGTGCCTGACCGACCATGAGATTTCATGTGTACCGTCTTCGTACGAAGATCGGCATTTTGGGTCAAGTTTCACGCATCATCGGAACTCTTGGATCAAACAGACGATGTTGATCACGGATTAGGTAGAAGCTGCCCATTCGAGACAAAGACGGAACAATATTTGTTTATTTGACTTGTAATAGCGGGCGACACGTTCGCACAAACTGGGCTACAGCATCTCGAAACCGATGGCGGTTGGCGGACTGTGACACATTCAGATTTACTGACGATACCAGGTCAACTAGGCCCGAGTCCATGACATTAACGCCGACGGCGGAAACAGCTTCACAGAAAGATGAGTAGTTGGCGAAGATCAAGGCCAAAAGGCAATCGGCCAATGGGGTCAACATCGATTCCCTAATCATCAACAACAACTAGTCAGATAAAAATAGCAATGAACAAACTAAGAGTCTGTACAGGTCAAACATCTGATTTAGTTTGAGAGCCATTGCCAAGGGAAACAGAAAGGGATAGTAAACAGTGTGATGGATGAGCAATTAATCATTGATTCAAAAACCCATTGAAAAAAATAAAACTGCGTTAGCATGCAATAGCAGCCAGGTTGTAAATTACTGGATGGATCCAAAGAGCATTGTATGTAAAACGCGATGCTGAAACCGAGAGATCGCGTCCGAAAAAGGCCGGATGGGGTTGCTCGTATCGTGTTGAGCAGCGTTGGCGTAATCGGCGATGGCCGCCACCGCATCGATACCAGCAATCGCTACACTAAGGATCAAAATCAACCGACAATATAAGCAGCTGAGGGAATTCAACTATTACAAAAAAATCGACATTGTTCAAATGGATATACGATGAAAGCTTGCGAAAAACGAATACGTTCTGTTAAGCGTGGGAAAAGTGAGGCCAAGCATGATCATTGCAAACGATCCACAAAAGGTGGACGGAAATATTTAACATGATTGAACGTAAACACATACCCGGATGGTACATCCGCATGTAAAGCGAATTGAACGACAGCTAATAGCGACATTTGCGAGTCTGCAGACATCCCAGCAACTTTATCTAACAATTACAGAGCATTGAAAATAAAAAGGGTCTGCAATTTCAGACATTACCCGGAGCAGTGATAATTAAAGAGGACAAAAGATCATAGATCCCAGTGCAGATATCAGGGAAATGAATCAAGGTGTCCGCCGACATAGCAGACAGCAGAGCGCACATACCAGCGAACGCCTGCAAAGTGCATTAGAGTGAGGAAGAAATCAACAACATGATACCACACTGTCACAAGCTTTGAAAACGAATAACTTCAAAACCAACAAGGAAATTAGCTATACTGTAAAAGGGCACTTGAAAACTTAACTATAAAAGAAAGAAGACTGGGCAACATTTTGCAAAAATACTCAGTTAAATTTGCTACAAAAGATTACTACCACGAAAAATATTCCAGAAATTTGTCAAAAGGCAAAACATTGCTAATATTGAAACACGTAATTATGGTAAAACTGCATTGAATGCACCCCAAGCAGAGAGAACAACGTACAGCTTCAACGCCGACATCTGCGGAGGAGTCTGGGCCGATATCGAAAAAGTCTTTCGCCGTAAATTGGTGCAATAATGCAAGGAGATTTGAAATATCCCTGGATCCATGGTCTATGGAGTGAACATTACCGGAGGCCAATAACGACGCCACAGGCACCGATACATGACGCACCACGTCAACACACAATCTGACCCAAAAATAAACACATATCCGGACCACGAACGTTGCAGATCCAAAAAGTTGACACAAGAACATTGTTTACAGAAAAAGAATATTGATTTAAGGCTAACGTTAGAGACCCATTGTTGATTGAAGAGAATCAACATTAGAAAGAGTGGTGATGAAAAAACACGCCAGGTCACTTGGGAAAATACCTGAGAAGAGTATGCGATCCTTGGAGGTCGACCAGCGGAAGATGAGATTCGGCCAGTGTCAGACACAAGACAAGCAGGCCGGAGACGTAGCTGGCGTCATCAACACTGGCCATCACGGCATCCATGGACGACATGATCAGCGGGAATGTCTTTTCCACACATATAGGGCCTACAAACCAAATCAGTCCACAGTTGATGGTCGCGAAACGAATCAATAATCGTTGTTTACAACGAAAATGATCCGCGGAACAAGCTAAATCGAAATAACGTTATCACCAATGCAAAGCGGGGATGGCACAAATCTGATTCAACGAGAGACTCAAAGTCTGATAAAATTATGGGAACAACACAACAATATGTTTGGACTGGTTTGGAGAAAATATGGTAACTGACCTGGGCATTGCGCAAGACCGATTAGAACATCTGTTAAAAGACCAACATGAGTTGGCGCCGAGCGTAAAGAGATAATTGCATCCTGGATGATGTTGAATTGGGTAGAGAGACCCGTCTCCAAAATCGTGGCACGTGAGACAGCTGAACACATGTTATCTGATGAAATGCGATAGCGTACAGAACGGAACGTTACAATGAACGAGGGAGATCAAGATTGAAGATTGGAGCGATAAAGATGGGTTCTGGCAAGAGAGAACCCCGTGCAGAGCGTTAATCAATTGAGACCAGGCTGGAGAGGCAACCAGTAATGAACGTAACTGTCGAGGATGATTAACCACGTAGAAATGTGTACAAAGCGTAGACAAAATCAGACGAACTGTTACAGAATCTACAGAAAAGGAACTGCGAAAACGGGATATTAGCCGAATTAGCGCAATCAAACATTCCCCGAATATTACAAGACGTGAGATTTCGATGAGCCCCTCCGGGGATCAGCAAACAAAACGCAAACACAAAGCATCAAAACTTCAGATAATATAATACAAGCAATAGAACTACACCTGGAGAGATTGTGAATAAAGGAAAAAGACGTAACTGTAAACAATGCAAGTACCTGCTGAAACGAGACAACAAACTGAAGAAGTTCAACGGCAACAGTGCTGGCATCGATTTCAAACTGCCAAACGAACACAGAGACGTGAACTAGATCAAGGGCAAGCTCGACTGAAGGAACCTGATACTCGACCAGCAAACCCAACAAATCGTCAGGAACTACACTGAATCACGGTGAACATCGAAACAACAAAACGCCCTTAGGAATCAACTGTACAACTTGTTGTTGAATAAAAAGAAGATGCAACGTCGACGCGCAATGTAACTTGAAACTCTTCAACAGAGATGCACAGAATAAAGGATAACGACAATCAAATTCAATTACATACTTGGAGAATTCAACAATGCGAAGGATGCAAAAATTGAAGTGAACAGAGGAATAAGAAAAACTTACGTTTTGTTTTTCAAATACAATTCCGGGTTCAACGCAATGTACGACGCAATAATTGATGACAAAGCGGAAAGCGTGGTCTGCAAAAGCAATGGCGATACAGAAAGACGAGCATCAGGATCAGCTATGAGGTCATGCAGATGGCGGCAGAAACGAAAAAAATCACCCAGGGCGACGGAAAGTGTGGAAGACGACGCTTGCAGCGTCATGTTAGGAATCAACAATTTGGCTCCTGAAAAACCCAAAACGGTTTATTTGTACTGTTGAAAGCGCATTGCTTGATAAACGACTCGAACTTGAGATAGAAAAAAAAGGAAAAACACAACAACACGTTTTAATATATCGGTAAATATACCTGGTGAATATGGATCCGTTAAGATGTTGGAGATGAGGGCGACCAACAGACACAGGTGCTCGCTAGTTTGAGGGGACCGGATCGACGAGCCCAACACTTGATTGAGAAGGCAACGAGCACATTGTAATGATGACTCACAGTCGCCCCTTCCAACAACTGCCACTGCTAATAACTACAATCGTGATACATTCAGGACTTTTGTGAAAATCGTCAAATGAGTGCAGGAAAAAACTATCGTGGGTGCAAATGTGGGCAGAGAAGGGGAGAGAAACAAAACGCCATTCAACATGAGACAAAAGCAACCTGGTCATCAGCGAATGATAGTTGCGCATCGGACTGAAAAAATTGTTCATCGGGCTCATTGACTTCGTACGACAAAACACCAGCGTGTTCGATGCGGAACGATAAGTACCTGGGAAAATCAAGTGAAACAATTAAAACGATACACTCTCATGCGACAAATTTCAACATCGAAAAGTGATTTGGGATCAATACAGGGACTTACTGTGAGAAAATAGTCTTCGTGTAATTGCGGATATGGCGGTGCACGAAGTCGATGGGTGCTTTGCGGATCAGTGTCACCCATGAGTGCAGAGTAAGGTCAAATGCTTCGGAAAGAGCTGTTTCGATGTGGTCGGAGGCAACGCTATACGGCAAAAGGTCGATCGTCCTGGATGGCAACACGAAAATAAATAAAAATTGATCCCGCATACAAAAGCAAATCAGAACTGATAAGTAACAATAGTCAAGTATTTTACAATCTCGAGCGCAATTGGAAAGGTGGGGTCTGGCTAACAAAAAACAGTTTTGTTTGAACAAGAACACAAAGGATTTACGGAAACAACGTGAAAAGGTACAGTACACTTTGGCCAATATTTCCGTTAAGGCAGATTCGGCGCCACATTGGCATATATCAGAGACGGATTGCGTCTGGAAAATAGTCTGCATTAAAGTGCACACATCTACAAACACCAACCTTAATCATTGATGGCAGATTTGGGTGATCGAAAACGCAGCGCAGACAGCATTATTCAGTGAAAAAAAAAACCGCACACAAAATTGAAAGGGGTTGGAAATAAGTGTACCGAGCACAGCTTCGGCATCGGCATTGATCGAATGAATTACCGAGCCCACAATCTGAATGGTGGCGTGCAAGAGGGCCGTTACAAATGTCAGGCGACAAGTGTCGTCATCTACAGGGAATACGCTGCCCTGTAACGATGCCAATCGCGTCACTGCGTGAGTCAGAAGACGACGACAGAGCGGGGTGAGTGAGGAACTCATAACCACTCGAATACTGTCAATGTAACGCGATTAGCATATCGATTATCAGGAAGTCCCGACAGCGCCACAAATGTTCCAGCATCAAACGAATACATTGGCCAACCACAAAAGGAAGAATACAACAATTGAACTCAGGCAAAGGAAACGAACTCGGTAATGAAATAAGGCCAAACTTTTCGAAAACAATGTGAAAATATATATTGCATTACTGGGCCAAGGTTTCTAAGATGACTGCGCTGCCGAGCAAAGTCTGTCGCCATGCCGGGCCCGGTCTTAGCGTGTTCAATTCGCCATCGTTTCCTGAGGGTGAGGACTGCATGCACCTCAGCGCCAGTTTATCGCTAGAAACCGTGTCTGAAAACGGCCATGACAGCACTGTATGGAATGAGACAACACGGTTGTGTGCTACATAATCGATATAAGACCTGTTATGATAATATTGACCGCCTTCGCTAACAGGTCAACCGACTAAAGAATGATGTAGGTCAGACAGTGTACAATGCTGCTAACATCACAAATAAAACTCATTGCAAAAAAGCTTAGAGTTTGCAGAAAGTGAAAAAACCTGCTAGGAAATTCAATGGAACCCCAGATTTTACGACTGGGCAGGTTCACAAGCAAAAGAGGTCAGAATTCTGAAACGTCGCTGGAATACTTATAAATGAAACTTACAGCTTGTGAATTTTAATTTGATACATGATGATGTACAAAGCAAAAGATTGTAGTGACAAATATTTTACTAACAAACAGAAATGACAAAAGTGAAAGATCATGGCGTGATTACCATATCAGGACGCGGTTGGAGCCATCGCATGACTGAGCAGAAGATTGGCTGGAGGGCGTGTGATTCGAACGAGCGATGCAGAGTCGAATGCACTTGCCACGATAGGTTCAGGGACGAGCTGTGTTGCCAGCTGAATTCCGATACCAGACATTCGCATAGAACCAAACCTGCATTCTAATACACACAATAAGACACCAAGTAGAACGATAAACGAACCAACGACATGAAAGTAAAGTAAAGAGTAATCTGATGGTGAAAATAGAATATGGTGTTTTGAGAAATAAGAAGGTCGAATATCGAATTGCGAAGAAAGACGACATCAGATAAGGGACAGCTGAATCGATATATGTAAAGACCTGAGTGTGCAAATCTGACGCTGTGAGAAATCGATCAATTGTTGCGACCAGATCGTTGGCGTAGTGTTCCTCGTCGGTTACAGTCCAGCTCCGTTTGGCAATGACGGCCAGAAGATGACCCACCTGGTTCAAAACCGCTGACGATAACGGCGCCAAAAGCAGTTGTTGTGCGATATGGCGAAGGCCGGCGATTTCTTCCGACGAAAGCTGACACCATTCTCGCTGCAATGCGAATAAAATTGTACTAGTACCTTTGTTAGGGCAGTCAGAGGTCAGTCGTGTGACATATATCAAAAACAATCAAACTCGAATATTTTTTTAAAAAATTCAACAGTTTTGAAAGCGAAAAAGATAGCGTTGAACATATCGAAAACAAAACCAAAAGCACGCTATGTTGGATGTTGGAATATATGGTGTAATTGCGAACATTGGAAAATTACGGCTGAGCGTTGATCAGCGTTGAATTCGGCCCTTGTCCATACGGCACTAATTACGGCGGCACAGAGCTGATAAGGGCGGGCAGACTGGCGCAAGTCGGCGAGAATGTCATGAGCCGCCTGACCTCCACCTCCGGGATTACTATTATCACACTCCGTACATGCCCAGAGAACTTGGTCGATCAGGCCATCTCCTTGCTGGCCGTCGCACGGCATTACGAGCTCAAATCAGCCTGATTGCATTAGCCGCAAGACCAGATTGATGGACCAGCCATCGCCATCGTCGGCCACGGACTGTTGATTTTGCAATCGAAGAGTTTTGGGTCGGTCCATCGACTCGTTCAGCGTCTATGCACTGAAAAATCCAGTTGATTGCATTTCGTCGAGGTGCCGATGTTGCAATTCTGTTGAAATGCAGGCGGGTTTCTCTTCACTCCGTGTTTTCCAGGATGGCCGATTAACATTTAAGGCGATCTGTGGGGGTCAACGATCAATATGGTTTATTTTGATCACAAACGCTAATACGAATTGACTGTTGGCTTTGGTGCCTTTGAATGTTCATCAGCTTCTGAATTGAAATCTGCCATGAATCGATCACTGTAGTTTGCCAGCAATTCGTTACCGGTCGTCACATTGTCAGAGGATGGCAACACTCTAGTGGGAAATTGACAGAATGAAATATCGATAGGTCGTGTTGTCAGCGTTTTTCAGATTCCTCTGATTGGGCTGGTCTGCAATTGTCTTTTCAATGTCAGTCGCCGCTTTTAGCATCTTATTCACAGCAGGACGTGAAACTTTAAAATGTATAGCCGCTTGTTTCTGCGACTTGCCGCTTATCAATTATATGTCTTCTTCTGCTCAAGGTTCAGCGGCAACCATTACACCGCGAACGTCACGAGATCTAAACGTATGCAATACAGTAAGGTTGGCCGTAAATCCCCCTAAACCGGGATGAAAGTATCATGATGTGATGAAACATCAAAACTCCACAGACTTTTCGTCCTACTTCGGTGATAAAATTTTGATACGTAAAAACAGGCACGAACGTTTTCATCCCGGTTTCTTCGTCAGGAGTGTATTCACACCTTAATCTTGTGGTGTCAGAGATAACAAATCGTATCGTACTCACTTCGCTGAGTATTCCAAAGGTCGTAAGGTTGTTCAGCGATTACCGAAACAGGTATGGGAGGCTATCTTCAAAGACGTAGCAGGGTTAGAAGGCTTTCGCAACCTTAAAGGAGATTCACAAAAAAAGCAGCTTAAGGCCACTTCAGGCAAGAGAAACTGAGGATGCCAACGATGGAACGTATGATCTAGCAGTCCTACAAGACGATACTCCCTCCGTTTCAAAATAACTGTTCGATTTTTTTCAAGTTTGACAAATCAATTTGTTGTGGTCGCTAGCTTGTGACGCAGCTTAATCTTGCCCAAAATTTGAAGCGTTTGTGTGCTTTGATGGAATATTGGTGTTTGAAACTGTTGAATTAAGGGCTCATCCATACTATAATTCCGGTCTTTCTCGTTACGTATTTGGCGCGATCATTAATCGTGTAGACACATGGGTCGGCCTTTGTTTGGACAAATTTCAACCTCGTGGTTAGGAAATTTTGGAGTTGTGTGTTCCAAACCCTACCGGCTTGCTTAAGACCATAAATCGCCTTCACCAGCTTGAGTACGAGGATGTCTGTTCCTGGTTGGATAAAATCCATTCGGTCATGTGGAACCTGGCAAGGGTTTCATGGACAAATGATGCTTGGTCAATGGTAATTGGGCCTGTATCACCGTCTCGTGTCACTCTCATTCCGAGCAAGAGGGTCGAATTTCCGATGTCAGTTATTTCAAATCGTTGTGATAGCAGCCTGACGATATTGTCAGACAATTCCTTACAGTTGTGAGCTAGCAACATGTCTACGTGGATTGCTAGAAACGCGTATTTGGCGCCATCATTTGATCGTGTAGACACATGGGTCGGCCTTTGTTTGGACAAATTTCAACCTCGTGGTTAGCAAATTATGGAGTTGTGTGTGCCAAACCCTACCGGCTTGCTTAAGACCATAAATGGCCTTCACCAGCTTGAGTACGAGGTTGTCTGTTTCTGGTTGGATAAATTCTCCGGGTTGCTTCATGTACAGCTTTCTAAAACACCATTGAGAAAAGCGCCAACGATGTCAACTTGGCGATGCCGCCCAGCATAATCTTCACCTCCGCCAAGTTGACATCGTTGGTGCTTTTTTCAATGGTGTTTTAGAAAGCTGTGTATATGAAGCAAACCGAAGATTTTATCCAACCAGGAACAGACAACCTCACAGTCAAGCTGGTGAATACGGTTTATGGTCTTGAGCAAGCCGGTAGGGTTTAAAACACACAACTCCATAATTTCCTAACCACTAGGTTGAAATTTGTCCAAACAAAGGCCGACCAATGTGTCTACACGATCAACTATGGCGCCAAATACGCGATTCTAGCAATCCACGTAGACATGTTGCTAGCTCACAACTGTAAGTAATTGTCTGACAATATCGTCAGGCTGCTATCACAACGATTCGGAATAACTGACATTGGAAATCCGACCCTCTTGCTCGGAATTAAGACACGAGACGGTGATACCACCGGTACAAGATGGAGGAAGGTACAAGATCTACCATTGACCAAGCATCATTTGTCCATGAACCCTTTGCCAGGTTCCACATGGCCGAATCCAAAGCCAGCGCCACTCCCCATCAACCGAACCTACACCTTTCAAAGGAAATAAATGCCCCAAAACCGATGAAGAACTCGATGAAATGAAAGACGTTCCCTACAAGGACCTAGTCGGATCACTCCTTTGGCTTGCAATGAACACACGGCCAGATCTTGCCCACGCAGTCGGATCACTTTGCCGGTTCGCCTCAAATCGTGGCAAACAGCACTGGACCGCTGTCAAACGAGTACTTCGTTACCTGAGTACTACTCAAGTGTTCGGCATTCGTTACGGTGCATGATGAGTCATATCCGGATATGGCTGAATCAGATAGTGATTGGGCGAACTGCCCGGATAACCGAAGGTCAACAACCGGTTACGTACTTCTGTTTGCCGGAGGTCCGATTTCATGGAAGTCAAAAGTACAGAAAACAGTAGGGACATCAGCATTATATGACACTACTCGTGCGTGTAAATGGATACGTCAACTATCTGAGGAGATTGGGTACCCCATTCGAAGTCCTACTCTGATCAATGAAGACAACGTGGATCGCCATGAAGAACAATCGCACAGATGCCCTAACTAAGCATATAGATGTGAAGTATCACTACGCTCGTGAGCAGGTCAAGGCCAAGCAAGTTGAGGTTCGATACTGCGAGACCTCGAAGATGGCTGCCGTCTTTAACGAAACCCACCAACGTAAACAAGCTTTTATGGTGTCGACATCAGCTTGGGATTAAGGGACTCATTCGAGGGGCGTGCTGGATCAAGGGCTTAAGGGCTTATTCATACTATAATCCCGGTCTTTCGAACCCGCTGATACATGCATATTATAGAAGAAACTGGTTTGGAAATTTGTAGGTAGTACAATTCAAGTGATGATGAGAGTGATGTCGTTAGGATGGTTACGTCACTTGCCTGTTAGACATCATCTTCCTCTATTACTGTATTCACTCTTGAACTGCATAATGAACGTTCCTGCTGCTGACGGACAAGTTGCAGATGAAGAGACCAACCGGGAAAGGTTAACAGTGTTAAGCAACGATGCTCGCAGAGCTGTATACCATTGTTTTTGACGATGTTGGATATCAATGGAAAACCCAAAAAGGGGTGTTCGCTATTATCGGGGCCGAAAGGTTTCAGACATATGCAGCTGGCTGATTCCACGGCCCGCTAATCGGATTTCTGCAATTTTGCAGAATTATTGACAACTTTCAAAGGCACATGAAAAAAAAACTGGTTTTGGCGGTCAATGGCATATATATGACCGGTAGTATAAATCATTGTCAGCGTCGTACGCCATTATGACAAAAAGTTGCACAAATAGTTCTGGCAAACAGCGAAATGTTCCATCCAGAAAGAGCGTTACCCCTGATCGTTTCATATTTGCCCAGATCTGGGTGTCCCCATGCGGAAACTCTGCTTTATTGACGCCGTCCAAGACAGGACTGCTGAATAACAAAAAACGACGTCATGCGGTCAGGGGAGAGAGCAAGATCATTCTCCTCAACGTCTTGCAAACGATCCGCTGACCGCCCTCCCGATCGAATAAAATTTACCAGTTTGATAACCGATTGTTTGTTCATCACATGAGCAGGGATATTATTGAAACGCGATAATAAGTTCTCGCTGATATCTGCCCAGAATTGTGTCGCAAATTTAGATCTGTCAGATAGCGCCAAATCATGTACCAGAGTAGTTTAGTTTGAAGAAACCATCAACGTTTCCTTGATAGACTTACTCTTGGCTCAAGGTCAACTAATTCGCCTTCTACATTGAGAGGTTGACAAAGGTGTGGGCTCGGGTCAGATATTTTTCCGTCGGAACTGATTACAAGCCTTGAGGAGCACCCTTGTTCCCTCAGCCTAGAGCTTCGAAAAATTTCGAACAAAGACTGGGCTACTCGGCTGAAAATGCATGGCCACAGTGCATGACAACATGACTGGGATATTCGGATGCTCATTGGCCGGGCGGCCACCAGATGCTGCAACCCTGTGTCAGAGAATGTTTTTCATTCCACTTCCGATGTCGGCTTTGTTAGAGTTCTTGGAACAGCAGTTGGGCTCAAGGTGGCCAAGGCCAAGCTGAACGATGCCGAGGAGGCGAAAACGTTGAATTGAATACTGCTGCCTCATACGTTTACGCTTCCATCTCGAACAGGGTGAACACTCTTCTGGAGCTGGTCAAACACGATGTCCAGACAAAACCTGTATCCAAGTCTTTCTCTGATGCCGGTGAAGATTAGATCGTATCGGTAACTGGTATCAATTCGAAATATCAAGAATCACGGCATATATACGAAAGGAAGGCAGTCAAATGTCCATTACATCGTTGGGTTCCGGACAATTTATCTCCAAAGCAGCTGATTGCAAGAAAATACTGAACAGACCGGATTCACAATCCACTGTTAAGTACCCCCTCAACGGACGCCGTTTTCACGCTAAAGCGGTTACAGGCAAACCTGTTTGATACTATGTCAAGAACTTTGGCGGGTACTTAACAGTGGATTGTGAATCCGGTCTGTTGAGCACCTTCTTGCAATCAGCTGCTTTGGAGATAAATTGTCCGGAACCCAACGATGTAATGGACAGTTGACTGCCTTCCTTTCGTATATATGCCGTTGGGCCTGAAATTGCCTGAAGATCTGTGAGAACCTCAGTTTACAACCTTAAACAGCTATTACCGTGTGTACGGCTGATCGCACAGCAGACAAAAGCAGGCACACACTACATGTCGTTTTCGGAAAACGCTTCAACTGGGTGCACTCAATGAATCGGTCGTACCAAGAAATGGGTTTCAGACAGCGTTTGAGGAGGTCTCTAAAATATTTCATATGGCAAACGAAGCGGGACGCCGCATTTTTCAAAATCTTATTTTTGAGCGATGTTGTCTTCATGTTCGACGGTGAGCTGCGGAGCTCCATATTGCCGTTGAAAATGGCGCCAAGAAACGCAAACTTTATGGAAAAACAGACTATACAGTTGGCTGCCCTGTGAGCTGCATCTTTTTGCTTTGGAAGCGAAGACTTCAATTTCAAAAACTGATTTCTTTCAATGCGTTGCCAATACAGCATCTCTATACAAGTCGCGAGTGGATGCCAACAAAACAACGACAAATGTTTGGAGTATTCTGTCGAATGCCACCGCCTGGGATTTCATCCACATTGACGAAAACGGCTGGCTATGGCGCTCAAAACAATTTTACATTAACCTCAGACGCTACAGAGAAGCCGAAATTTTACCTGACTATCGCTTTGTTTAATATGTTGCTAAGCGATGCTTTGAATGCTGCACACCAACAAACAGTAATGTCTCATCTGGCGATTTCTCCATTTGATTTGTCTGATAAACAATTTGGAATTTAATCAATCATACATATATGCTGTTAGTCCTTGCTTTTTAAGAGTTTTGATTGGCGACAATGATCTTCCCGCAATATAATATCCTGATTGAAACTTCACTTGGAGATCAGCAAGGACTAACAGCATATATGTATGATTGAAAGTATCAAATTGTTTATCAGACAATCAAGGGGATGATAGATGAATGTTTGTTGGTGTGCAGCATTCAAAGCATCACTTAGCAACATAGTAAACAAAGCGATAGACAGGGAGAATTTCGGCTTTTCGGTAGTGTTTGAGATTACTGTAAAATTTTTTCGAGCGCCAAGGGCAAGCCATTTTCGTCAATGTGAATGAACTCCCAGTTGGTGGCATTCGAGAAAACACCCCAAACACTTCTTGAAGTTTTGTTGGCATCCACAGGCGACTTGTATAGAGTTGCTGTCTCGGCAACGCATTGCCAGAAATCAGTTTCTGAGTGCCATTGTTCCCGAATGAGATAGCAAAAATTTCAGGAATGTCCATTTTGATAGTTTCAAATGGTTCCCATGTAGAATTTATAGTTTTCGCTTCCAGAAAAACAAGATGCAGTTCACGGGGGTGTGGCCTTATGATCCTTGTCTTTGCCGAAGCCTACTGTATAGTCTGTTTTTCCACAAAGTTTGCGTTTCTTGGCGCCATTTTCAACGGCAATATCGAGCTCTGGGAAATTCGCAGCACACGGTCGAACTTGATGACAACATCGCTCAAAAAAAGATTTTAAAAAATACGGCGTCCCGCTTCGTTCGCCATATGAAATATTTTCAAGACCTTCTCAAACGCTGTCTGCCTTGTTTCCCCTTTTTGGGTCGAGGAGTAGGTTTCTGGTGAAAAAACCAGTTTTGCTGGGTTTCGAACTCTGTACCCATTCTTGATATTTCAAATTGATAGCAGTTACCGATACGATCTAATCTTCACCGGCATCAGAGAAAGACTTGGATACAGGTTTTGTCTGGAAATCGTGTTTGACCAGATCCAGAAGAGTGTTCAAACTGTTCAAGATGGAAGCGTAAACGTATGAGGAAGCAGTAATTAATGCAACGTTTTTCGTCTCTTCGGCCTCGTTGAGCTTGGCCTTGGCCGCCATGAGCTTGGCCTTGAGCGCCTCCTTCACTTCGCCAACCTGCTGGTCCAAGGACTACCGACGCCGACATCGGAAGCGGAACGAAAACACCATGACACAGAGTTGCAGCATCAAATGGCCGCCCGGCCACTGATCAGCCGAGTAGCCCCAGTCATGCTGGCTGCTGGCATGCACTCTGTAGCCATGCATTTTCAGCCGATTAGCCCAGTCATGTTGTCTTGTCATGCACTGTGGCCATCCCAGTCATGTACTTTCTCTCTATTTGATTACGTTTTGGTTGCCTCAAATATCATTCGTAAACCTTTAAAAACTGAATGCAATCGGTGTGGTCCCGCTCAGATCGTGGACATGTTGCCTTACAATATGGTTTTCACCGTGAAAAAGTTAATCACAGGACAAACCGCCGACGTCCATGCCCAACGTTTGAAATTATACGACGATAAATCGCTGAATATGATATCTGCATTGAATGACAACATCGTTAAAAAAGGAATTTTGTTCATTCCCGAATCGATCGACGATCTTCGTCTCAACGCCGACACGGGCCATTACGAGCTTTGGGTTCGTTGGCGAGGTTTTGAAAATACAGATTATAACATGGGATTTATTTGAAACTATAAAAATGGATATTCCGGAAATAATGAAAGATTTCCTGCTATCTTATTCGGGAACGATGTCACTCAGAAACTGATTTCTGGCTATGCGTTGCCGATACAGCAACCCTATACAAGTCGCGTGTGGATGCCAACAAAACATCGAGAAGTGTTTACGGTATTCTGTCGAATGCCACCAACAGGGAGTTCATTCACAATGACGAAAATGGCTTGCTGTGGTGGCGATCGAAAAAAAATTACATTAATCTCAGACGCTACAGAGAAGCCGAAATTCTCCCTGTCTATCGCTTTGTTTACTAAGTTGCTAAGCGATGCTTTGAATGCTGCACACCAACAAACATTCATGTATCATCTGGCGATTTCTCCCCTTGATTTGTCTGATAAACAATTTGGTATTTATTCAATCATATTTATATGCCGTTGCCCGCAAATAGCGCCGAGTTCTATTACCCTTGCCCATATAAGGATTCGCCAAAGCTATTTGTTTCTTAGAATATCCTGATTGAAACTTCACTTGGAGACCTTTCAGCTAAGCGAAGAAACCCTTGAATGTGAAAGCTGCTTAAATATGAATTAGAAAAGATTCAAATTCCTCCTGTAGAAGCCGCTTCACGCCTGTCCCGGCTAAAAATCTTGCTACAGTACCACTATGATGAAGCAATAACGGCGATTCGCGAATGCGCTTCGTCGCGTGGCGAGAACATAACCATATTGGTGGAGAAAATTGCAGAAATGGATGAGAAAAGAGAGGTCGACAGATGGAACAAAAAATAGGTGCACTGCATCGCAGACGATGATGTTAAGAACCGCCGCCGCTTTTGCGAATCGAGACAGTTGTTAACAGCCATGAAGCTCTCACTTCGGTGTCAACGTTATCGGAAGTCCTCATTCGTGAGCATTTTTCCGCCTTGCAAATGGGATCTCATCCATTCTCACAAGGCAGAGAGTTTACATCCGACAAGCTACCGCTGATGATAATTGATGGGCGATGGCGCGTTTCATCATCATCTTCAACATGTCAGTCCCATTAACCGCTAGGATCCGAGATCAACGCAAGTGCTAGTCGTGAATGAAATGACTGATTAGCGCCCCATGGTCCATTGTCTTCAGCGTTGACTGTGGTTTTTCCACAGATTGCTCGCAAATACACCAACAGCTATCACTCATGTTTTGTTGATCGGCGTCAGTTCACCCGTTTCTATCATATTGAGCTGGATCTGCCGGAAATGATTGGGTGCTGTATATAAATTTACATCGACAGGGGAAAGAGGTGTCATCAGCTTAATGGCGCTGTTGTTGTTGCTTCTGTTGCTGCTGTTGCTGCTGTTGCTTCTGTTGTTGCTGTTGCTGTTGCTGTTGCTGTTGCTTCTGCTGTTGTTGTTGACTGTTGAAATTTTGGGCTTGCTGAATTGGTTGCTGACGTTGACCAAATTGTTGAAATTGATTAAACTGCTGAGCCGGGTTCACCTGAGGGAGAGATCGCTATAAACCAGAGAAGTTATGAAAACAAATTTTCCAAGTCGCTAATACATTTACCTGAG
The DNA here is from genome assembly GCA_900404475.1 of Spongospora subterranea. Lineage (NCBI taxonomy): Eukaryota > Endomyxa > Phytomyxea > Plasmodiophorida > Plasmodiophoridae > Spongospora > Spongospora subterranea. Next base: position 21,391 of record OUQQ01000132.1, on the reverse strand, counting down.
CTTGATCTGACTGTTGGAATCTCAGATTCTGTTGATTGTTCAATTTTTGCTCGATCTCCCGGGCCCAGGCTGCTCCTTTCACCTCCTGCCGAGCGCGAATTTTCTGTTCGATTTCTCTGGCGCGAGCGGCCCCGACAAACTCTTGTTGAGCGCGAATTTTCAGGTTTATTTCTTTAGCCCAAGCAGCGCCTTTGAGCTCTTGATTGGCGCGGATTTTGCGGTCAATTTCAGCGGCCCACAATGCACCGAGTGCTTCTTGACGACGACGAAGTTCGCCAGATTCCAACTATGTTGATATTTAGGACAAAACGTCGTTGGTCGTTGAAAAAGGCGGAAGTGGCAGAGAAAGACTTTTTTCAACAAAATCAGCATTTAACAGGAACCGTTAGCGAAACCCAACCAATGGTGTCCCATACCTTGGACTGTGGTTGGGCAGATTGACGACGTTTGTTAGATGGACTTTGTGTGTTCTGAGCCTTGCGTTTAGGGCTGCTTGGGGCCTGGAAAGCGCGAGTTGGAAGGGCACCGGAGATAGCTGAACGAGTCTGCATCATGATGGGAGTAAGGGTCCTTTGCAAAGAAGATCAGATAAATAAAAGCATCCCAGAACAGTGTATTACCTAGGAAAAGGGGTATCGACGCGAGATTGAAAGGAAATCTGCAAGAACCTAATAATAGATGAATAAAGACCAGATTATAGTTTGAGACCATATAAAGCGATAAAGGACCTTGAGAAAGACGCGTTTGAATGTGTGTTGTTTTGTTTGTGATTGAGTTTCAAGAATGGCAATACATTGACGAGACCACCAGTGATCTACCTACCAGTTAAATTCTAACAAACCAGGGCACGCGACATCGCAGTTGAAAACGTTGTAAATGGGCCAGAGCGTGACCTAACGGTGGATGGAAACAAACCGCGAACAGCACCACTCAAGAAAAAGTTGCCTCTGCATTAGTCAACTGAGACGACACGCGACAATCGCCATCTCGTTGGGAAGTTACTCGTTAATGTATTTATACGGTACAACTCGACAAATTGCTCAGGGGAAGATTTTGAGAAGAAGTGTCAGAACATCTCCTCGAGTCTATCATGTTTGCTGGCGATTCAACACTTTATGAGCCGTTGTTTATTGTTGAGCTGTGTTCAGCCTGTATTGCATCAAGTTTTTGATCCCATCACACGATTATAGCCGCTCTGACTTTGGAGCATATAATAGGTTTGTGCAATAACTCGGGCTGCCCACTCTCCTCCTAGCTTCCTCAGCCTAATTATCGGTGTCTAAAATGCCTTGTTTTGTATGCGAATGGGCAAACTTGAAAGTTCGCTGAATCATATTTTCAAGCATGAATCGACAGAGGAGACTTTACACAAAGCATTGGTCGAAAGCGCAGAATTTGAGAGTTCAATTTACTCCTTATTACGACTCTACTATCACAAGGACTCTGAAGCTACATTCATTGCTATTGCTTCAAAGCTATTGCTTCAAAGTCCTTGTGATAGTAGAGTCATAATAATAAGGAGTGATCGATGAGGCAATACCAGGCGAAACTGCAACGCAATGAACAATGCGTGTTTTAACAAAAAAAGGCGAACAATATTTATGCCCTAAAAACGAATGCGAAATCAATCAGGCCGAACTGCCGGATTCTAGACCAGCCCCTCAAAACATGCGATTAACGATTAGAAAATGTGTTTCGAAAGTTCAAGTTTGTCGAGTTGCAGTGTCCTGTACGAGAGTCACTGACTCGGGGGCGCAGCCCATTTCGAAACAGAAAAGACAGTGTTGTAGAATAATACAACAGTGAATTCATGATCTCTGGTGGTGTGATTAACAGGAGCCCAAATGAGATCATTGCGGATCATGAACGGTTGCAGAAGGAAGCGAGACTAAGGCGCTTGAAGGGTGGGTTGGTGCGGTTTGCTATAGGGCCACGTGGTCGCTGACACCGCCTACAGCGGTGCGCTCCGCATCGGCAAAGTTCCAGCATGAACGATCCGCGGCATTCCAACGAGGCGTTCACGAAGAACGCGCAGTGATGGAACGCCAAGCTCATGCAGAAATGGCACGTGTGACTTTGAATGATATTACAATGTTGGAAGATCAATTGCGTTTATGCTTAACGCAAATGGGCGTCGCACATGAAAACGCCCGAACGTTCAACGTGGATATGACCGAGGTAAATTTCGTGATCAGCTCCAAAGTAACTAACGCACAATGCGTTATAGTCAATGCTAAGGGAGAATGAGGCTTTCAAGGCTCATATTTTAATGAGTAACATGCGGTTTGAAGTGGCAATGGATTTGATCAAAGCTTTCCGCTATGAGCAAAAAATATTGAAAGCTGCTCCTGTAAGTCGTGGATTAAGCGCAATCGTTAAGATTTGTTTTTGAACAAATCATAGGTAGAAAACCGTCATGACTCGTTCATAAGAGCTAAGGATTTATTGGAAAGAATATCGGCCATAAATGAACGCGCACGTCAAAAAAGTGCATCGATGCCGTTATGCCATCCATTTGATTCTTTGCATCGTTCAGCGTATGTTTCATTTCTTTTCTTCCTTAATCTCAATTTTTTCTTAACTGCCCATTTTTCTCACGTGCTATTGTATTTTCACATAGTTTTCTTGCGTTGACTGTTTATGACATCGTTTGATCCCCTAGGGCTGTTGCACCTGTGGATTACAGAGTAACAAGGGTTCACGCCGGAGCGACTCAACAGAACGCAATTGACTTGGCGAGAATAGAGGAGCAGCGACGAGCTTCTCGACTTGAGGAGGAACAGGTCCTTACTTTTAGTAACCAGTTACTCTGGATGACTTAGCAATTCATTTGCAGATGATGAAGCAACAGCGCCAACGAAAATCGATGTCCCGAGGGCTAATTGCTGAAAAACAAGTGGAAGCGGTTCGTATATCGCGCGCAATGCGCGGCCCATTACGCCAAGCAGTCGTTGATGATCGAACCCAAAAGCTTCGTCTAGCTTCAGTTCGTGGGTTGGCCGATAAGAAAAAGTATCTTCGTGATCGGCTCAAGGTCTCTGTCATAACTATACTTTTGCAGAAGCTTTACTAACACTGATGAAATTAGAATGAGTTTGAGGCCGCTTTCCCTGCCCTCAAAGATTTCAATCGAGAGGAAGAGGTCCGTTTGGTTCGTTCTGAGGCTGATGCTCGTATGCGACGCAGTCGAGCCAGACCCAGAATCCGCTCTGTTGTCAAGCTATCATTATCTCCGGACGACCTTACAGATCGATTATCGTTGCCCTTTGATAACAACGCAGCCATTATTCCAACTTGCTTCGTTCAAAGCATCCTTCAGGATGACGCCGTTGTTGATGAAACAGCGGAGATTGAGGTAGTCTCACAGAGTCTGGACCGTATTCGTCATGAAACGGCACCGCCCCCAAAACTACCATCTGTTCGCTTTGACATTCCTGTTGCTTCTTCTCCTGTTCGCTTTGACATGCCTGTTGCTTCTTCTCCGCATTTACTTAAAGATCAAGTTGTCGCCTCCGCTTCTGAGGCGTATTCACCGCCCACTTCAGGCCGTTTGGAGCCACAAGTCGCTCCATCTTCCAAAGAAGTGTCCGAACATTTCACCCCCTTATCCACTGCATCGCTCTCGCATTTAGCGCCACCAGTGACTACTCCAGATCGACTTCCAATGGATACACCAGAAGCTACGCACGTTCATCTGAGTTCACCGTCTACGCCGGAATCAGGGGTGAAGGATGAAGATTTAATCGCTCGCGAGCTTTCTCATTCGTCTTCCACAGCCTCACTTGAAGATTCTGTTTCGCTTTCATCGCATCACCAATCCCATGAACCTCAATCGGTTGATTTTGAGGAACTTAACAACCAAGATGCAGCCCGTGCTCTTGCATTAGCGAATTTGGATTTTTCCGCCGAAGATTTGAATGAACTTGATCGCCGTGCCGAAGATCTGCTGCGCAGCAATATTCCGACGACACCGCAGCTGCTGGCAATGCGCTCAGAAGGTTCCGTCGTCGATTTCCAATTGAACCAGGAGTCGGGCGATGATTTATCGGCCAACCAGCTGTCAGCACTTTTGGGAGTCGATACTGATGAATTATCATCGCAGTTTAAGCAGACATTGGACGATACGTTGGCTTTTCTGCATACATCACGCGCCGAACTTGATCGAATGAAATCTTCCGATCAACTCAGGGAGCCGGTATCAGGCAATCTTTCTGAAGACGAGAAACATGATGATGTAAGTCTTCAAGCAATGACAATGGCTGATGCGCTACTACTTCCTCAGGAAGTTGATGATGATTCCAGTGAAATGACAGTCACTCAGCCTTCGAGTTCATCTGGCTCTTTGCGCGAACAGTTCATGGCAAATAAATCGCTAGTCGCCCGTATTGAGCGTCGCCGTGCAGAGAGGGAAGCGGCCTCTCAACGAAGGCGACGGCGATCTTCGGATTCATAGCATTTGTCATCCCATATTTTTATCTGAATGTGATATTGTTTGTACATATTAATATATTTTATTCTGCCTTGCTTTTTCCAATTTTGCGTCGAGGAGTAGGTTTCTGGAGAACAAACCAGTTTTTAATTGTCTTTCTCTCTAGTAACCAATTGGAGGGGAGTTTAAAGCTTGTCGAGTCATCAGGGGACTTCACATGTGGAACTCCTCTATTCTGCATTATCACGGCGTGTTCGTTGACACAATGTGACTTGTCTTAGCAGCAATATCTCTCCTGGATCCCGCCTCAACCTGCGTGTCGAATCCTTTCAACCGCAGAGCGTACCGGGACTGTGACGTTTTGCGCCACGCTCAAACACGATGCGACCTGCCTAAACGCTGCAGGGTTTTTCAATAAAGACTCATCCAACAATCTCATCTCTCCCAACGGCAAGGTTTTGTTGTAAAATTCTACAGAGGCGGTTCTTTTCTCCTTACCGTTCGATTAGCAATGGTACGCAGTCGCGATCCTAAGTTGAAATCGAGCCAGCCGTTTTTCAAAGAGTGTGCTTTGAATGCAAGTGCAGTGTTTTGCCCATGTCATTCACGAGGAGCGCAAAGAAGGCTCGAATCGGCGGGCATTTAATGTTCAAATATCTGGACGTAGCATCATCGTTTCCCGCTCAGCGCGATTGCGAGCTTTTTATCCAGCATTGGGACCGGATGTAAATCATCACTTCGGGTTTTTTGAAAGCACGTTCGAGCCGCTATGTCCTCCGGCTGAGATTTTCCAGAAGTCGTTGGAAAAATTTTCTCCACGAATGTTACAGGTTGGTTCAGCAAAACGTTTATTAAATGCAACTCTGGTCAACCAGCATTTTGATTAGTCAGAAAAAGTATTTTAGATAGTTCCATTGTTCGTTATGTCTTTTAAAGTGTGTGTTTTTCCTCTATCTCTTTCACCCAGGATAGCCGTCAACAGGGTATCAATTTGGCGATGGTCGCAATCGGTACTGGGAATCGGAACTTGTTGATTGGTCATGGAATCGGTGACCGTCGTGGTCAAGCTGTCCGCTGTCTTGAGGGTATCCTCGAAGGTGATGCGATGTCCATCAATATCACGTTGCTGATGATTGACCTTCTGTGTAACGACAGAAATTCACAAGAAGCGTAATGACGGACAACACTATTCTCTGAATGTTTCGCTAGTGAGATTACGCTACAGCCAAATAAGTGACTTGTTGGTGGACAGTGCTGTCTCCAGACTGGTGATTGTTGAGAACGAAACCGGTAACGCATATTTGATCGCCATCGCCAATCACTGCTCAACCGGACAAAGAGGGAACCGTGGTTCAGGGAGCTGAGCGCAAATCGGTGTCAGATCTGCATGATTTGGCCAACGTTTTGGAGCGCTGGCCGAGAAAGAGGCCTAGTACAGATCATGTTGTCCTATCAGCATATATCATACAGCATAGGTTGGAACAGAACATTTTTTATCTCTCAAAATCAGGAGCGGTATGCTTTTTGCTGACGGTGCAGCGCATCCATGTGTTTGCTCAGATTTAAAACGAAATCACAAAATTTTGATTTGCTATTCCCCTCCTCAGTTGAACATTCCATATCAACTTGTTTGTTATGGTCATTTGTTTTATTCGTGTGAATGTTCCGGAATGCCGCAAACAAAAACTGAGTGCAATGTTGGTTAGTTTAGATCATAGCGTGTCTAGTGCTATATCAGTTGTCCACTTTGTCGATACCGCCAATTTCGCATCGACTGCAATTCATAGGGAGGATGTCCCGGTCGATCGCCGTTTAGCTTTAGATTTCAGCATGCTCTCACTGGCGATGCGCGACCTTCAACGTGGGCATCGGTATATTGGGCACCGGGCTTCAAAGCTCACACATCTGTTAAGAGATTCGTATGCAAATCGCTGCTAGTACTTACGACCTGGTCTAACCCGATTATGTGTAGTCTATCACCCGAAGGATGCGCGGTCGTGTTTTGCAGCGTCCAGGGGGGGCATAGCACGTTGAACTCAACTCTTGCCACATTACAGTATTGCTCTCAACTGGCAGATACTGTGAACAATGTGGATCTGCTACCCTTGTCTGGAAATCTGTTCAACAGTGCGCTAAAGTCAAGCCGTTCGGTCGATAGAATCCTTGGCAAAGATGATGCCGGCCATATTCCGTCGTCTAACGACTGCTCCAAACACGATAACATGGTTCACGCGATCAAACAAAGCGGAAGTGGAATTACAGCCCAGAGACCCCACGGTATTGATCCCGATTTGAATAGCATATCTTTCCGATCAGTTTTACAGGCAATATCGTCGATGTTGCTGGAATCGTTGACTCAAAATCGTCAAAAAGCATCACTCCTGAATGTCAAATTTACACTTCGGAGACAACGCAGCAGCCGCTTGACAATTTGTATCTCGGAAAATCGTTGAACGTTGGCGGCAAAACGCATTATTTCGACTTTGCGGGGTGCTGCGTTAATGGCAGATGTCTTGCAGCCGACAACTCGCTCAATGCGTTTCCTGGACACGTTGATCTCCCATTAGAAGCGGATTATGGAGGTCGGAGCGTTGAACAGATGACGAGTACAAGTTTAGACAGTGGCCGCTTTGAGCAGATTCCTGTTGATGATTATCGACAACGGCAAATATGTCAGAAGGAGTTCAATCATCAACTTCATCTTAAGGTCAACTATTACATTTCTGAAATCTCACAATGCGATCCGGATATTTCGTTTTTTTCGGGAAAACATTTTTTTTCAAAATAAGTTAGAGGATATTCTGAAACTTTATTTACTACAGGAGACGGAGCTAGCCATGTTGCGATCAGAGTTAGAGGCTTACCGGGCACATGATTCATCAAATTGGGTTGGTCAAGAGGCATCCAGGCAAGATAACTACCCACCATGTTGCACCTGCATGTCGCCGTCCAGGACTGAGGGCAATTCGGCCCCTTTTGTGCAGATACATCACGCATCTACACAAACTTCTGAAACTTCAGACTCTGCAAGTAAATCGCGTGCTGAATCGCCACGAGATATCAAAAGATTGCCAAAGAGGCAAATGAATTCCGAACCCAGTTTTGCAGAAAAGGAACTGCAAACGTTTGTGAGTGTAATCAACAGCAATGGACGTGGAGATATTTGCGCCAGAGTGAATAATGTTCGGGGTCAACTGAATAGAACATATATTGGACTTGAGTCACTGTCCAAAAAGATCGCAGATATGTCTGTTCGGACGGCGTCACAACGCTCTATTTCCTCTACAATATGCTAGCATGTAATCAAATCACATGACGACTTATACACAGATTTAATCTAGTTCACAACGCCAAACGTCCAGAAACAAAAGTTCAGCGCGACTTAGTCGAAACATATCAAGTTTCAATAATCCGACCAAATTCCGGAACGGATTTGATTCGTGAAATATGGTCATCCAGACTGCGCTAGATATCTAAATTGGCAGAAACCTAAAAAATGACCGAATAATATGGAAAGAACTCAAACGACATCTCGGTCGTTAGTTGAGGTGTCGTGAAACCAACAGAAACTGAGAATTCTCGGATAAACATCTGGTTGATTGACTTAAATCCCAAGATTTTATTCTTTATCAGGTCAGATAAAATGATTAAACCGCGGCTTGCAGTGCGAATATCTTCTTAGGGTTAGCAACGGGTGCCGGTGCTTCTGGGACGGATTCTGACGCTGCGGCGACAGGCAAAAATATAGCTGCCATTACATTCATCAACGACATTGCAAGAGTGAGCAACGTAAGACACCATCCTATCCATAACGCCTGTTCATCTGAAGCGAGTTGGGTCCAAACCGTCGACCGTATGTCGCAGGCTACCCAGAGATAGAATATGGCGCGACCTTGATTGCTGGACAGGAACGGCGCTGAACGCGTCAGATAACGTATGCGCGCTTCCACGACCAGACTGACGATACCGTAGATTAGAAACCGGATACACGCCAGTAACACAACCACGCTAGCGTTGAAACTGCCGTCCCCGCTGGCTTGGTAACGGACCAGTTCTAGGACCGGAGCCCCAGTCAACATCAGCCCAGATACCGCTCCTGTAACCGCCGACACACATTAGCAGTGACGCCATGTTACCTTCGTTTCGTTAGGTAACGTACCGACTAATCTCAAGGTGATCAAGAGTCCTTCTCTACATGTAACCGGGTTGGTTCGCATTGGTGTTGGCTGTGATCGCTGCATTGTTGGCTGTGTGGGAATGTGTCGTGTAACCCCGCCGCGATGTCGGTTTCGTTGGGCACGTGCCTTTCGTTCACACCGTACATAGGCATACGCCAGTACGCCAAAGACCTCAATTTATGAAGTTGCTTGCGGGTTAGAATGTTACAAACCTTTCGTAATATTTCCGTTTAACAATTTTGTTCGTTTTTTCTAGTATACAGTACTACTGGTGTCCCTGGAAGTACCAAGGTGAAGAACTTCTATTTTCTGAAAAATTATAAATTTGATCCTTGACCTCATGTTCACCCTTCGGAATTTCTTGCTCCGGGTATACGAAAATTCTGGACAGATATAGAGATCTGATCTGCTATGAATTCTCATTTGACAGTAGCAGTGACATATCGTTAGTTTGCGAATCACGACAATCAATGCTAGGTTATCGAAAGTGCCGCCGGGACAAGATTGATCGCGAAAGGATGTAATACCGTATATGAACACCTCAAAGACCGAGATGTTCTGTTAGTTCGAATTTTGAATTCAAAATTTATAATACAATGCACATATTATGAATTCTGAGCTCAACAGAGTGCTCACGAAACAATGTCGACCTCCCATGCTTGCTTTCGCCAGAGATTTTGACCCCAATACATTTGTTGTGATCTCAATCAACCAGCCGTCGCGGGAAATAGTGAAGTTTTCACTATAGTTTCGACAAGAAATTAATACCGGTGTTTAATACGGTTTCAAATTTTATCTGTTTCAAATTTGGTTTCACATTCAATATGAGATCCCAGCAGTATCCCATAGCAACTATTATGTCGACGCCACCTGATGTTGCTAAGCATCCTGGTCATACCCTGCCACCCGTTGTAATTGTTCTAGTAATGCAGTGGAGTCGCTAGATAGAAGCGCCGCTGGCACTCGACTGGATAGATGAGACCTCATCATGATACGAGAAGGAGTTGAAAATGTAAAGTCGAGGGGACATCCTGGCTGAGTTTGCTGAAGTATTCGAGTTTCTCAAATCGGCAGACCTCAATGGTGGAAATTGAGTGCACAGACGTCAATCGAATACATTTGGAAAGTCAGCCAAGGATGAGGCGTCGATTTTGCACATTACAATTCCGTTATTTGGCGAAACTAATCGTATCAACCAGATTTTGACATTTTTGACTGATATCTGAAAACACACAAACGTCAACATTCTGTAAAGGAATCACTTGAAACAATGAACAGGTTTGAAAGAAATAAGAGGAAGAGATCGTGGAAGGTATCATAAACTGCGACTCCAAGAGCACACAGTGGTTGAGCGACTGGAGTGTAACGCACGTTCAGTGTGACGCGTGAGCAACGTAAACAAGTAACGCACAAGTGATGCACGTCTCTTAGTCGTCTCCTTCACTTCTTTCGAATTGATTAAAGGTCATCAATCAACAAAGAATCATCAGGGCGGGACTGACAGTAGTTTTATCAAGATCGAGACGTCGCTTGGAACCAATCAAAATCCGAGACCTAACATGTTTGCCACTTGATGCGAAGTTCAGGTCGGTGTTACGGCGCAGGTCGTGATGATACGACATGGGTTGAGGACTGAAATGCAATGTGATGATGAAGGTCAAGAATAACACTGAGTGATCTATCATGGTAATACATCAGACGTTGAGAATGAACCTGGGAAACTTCAGGACTGATGCAAAATTTCACCGAAAAAGCATGGGCATATTACGCTGACAATTTGAGCGAAGCCGACCCAGTTGACAGTAGGTTTTCTTGGAGTGGCGCTGGAATTAGGACGCAGTCAGGACGTGAGAGCCGGTACGAGAAGTTTATTACCACAGTCGAGTGGTGATCAAGTCGAGACCGGCGCGAGACAAAATCAACGGGGTTGGGGTCAAGTCAATGTGTTAAAAGTTGGAGCGGGAGCTGATCTGTGGTATCGGCACTGAATTGAGCCGGCTGTGAACCTCTTCCATCTTGCTTGGTGCTGGGAACAACGGCTTCCATCAATCGTCTGCCCATCGCCTTGGGGAGTTGGGCAGAGATGAATGGGATTTTGGCTTGAAATCCTAGCGAGACCGAGTACGAAGAAATCTCCATTATTGTCGGACTTGAAAAAATGCATCATCTTCGTCAGGCAACGACTGAACAGTTTGGCCATGGGGAATTGGTGGAAATAAGAACTCCATGGATTCGAACAAAAATGCCCTATCAGGAAGGATCTGGCAGATGGCTGACAGAAGAGCAGTGTTGTTGAGATCTGAGGAATAACAGCACGACGGTTTAGCGTGTCGTTTTCACGGTTCCAAGTGCGCGCGATCAAACGCCGCCGCTCCCCATTGTTTGCTCAGCCACGGGCCCTGACGCGATCTCCCGTGAAATTGCTGTAAAGCGCGGATTCTGCCTGGGTGTCCGGTCATGGGCGACGATGGCGCCATCGTGGCATGCGTTACGGAATATCTGTTAGAGTATGCCCGCTCCGACATCCTGGCCATGATGCGCTCTCCAGATCCGTCATTGCATTATTCCATCCGCGTCAAGTCTGTGATTTGTTGTCGTATTTTCTTCGATGAAATATTTGTTCCTACCTCAGCCGCTTTTTCCTGATCTGTGTTTTTCGTGAGTCCTCCCGTTCATCATTGCCATTGGATAACGATTTACGCTCCATTTGACATTTTTCTTTGATGTTTTCGCTTGATGTCATCGCCGTGGTTCCAGGTTAGACAAACTGGCAAAAACTAAATTTTCAATATTATTCCTGTTATATTCGGTGTGGTGTGGGCAATAGCTCATTTTATGCTCCCTTCGATCGCGCGTTCAATATTTGGACCATATTCAAACAATTGTTGTCCTGGGCGAACTTTTTATAGAACGTATCTGCCCTCTGGTTTCACACAATCGTGGAGTTAACTTTTTGCAGTTATTTGCAGCTTTTAGATTTCAATGCGGATTTAGCGCATCGTCTTTGGAGCGACCCGACGTTGATGTTGCGCCAATTCGATTGTGGTTTGGCCCAAGCCCAACAGGAGATCTTGGAGACGGAATCGCCCGACCCCGACCTCACCGTCAAAAGCAATTGCCATCTACGCCCATTCTCCTTACCAATGGATACTTTTGCCACTCGTCGTAGCGTCTCTGGTCAGTAAGATGTCGCTTCCCACTGTGTGTTCGATTATCGTTCTAAACTCGTCAATCTTCCAACCAAATTCTGTTGATTAATTGAGTCCAACGGTTGACGGTGTGCTATCACCATGGTCGTAGTTTTTCCTTGTGGTTTTACTTGTCTTTGTTCGGTCGGGTTAGATGTGCTCGCTGTTGATTGCCCCAATACAGAGATTCGTAGCGATGATCATGGCCATCTTGTTGACCTGCACGGGACCGTTGTTCGAACCGGAGCGGTGCGAATGTTGGAGAGCGAACGTCAGTACGAATGCGACGGGTGCGGAGCCAAATTTACGATCCGATCGGAGCTGGAAACAGGATCAACAATCGAGGTCCCAACAGCGTGTCCATCAACCTCAACTTTGAAAAAGCGTTGTCGCTCTAAAAGTTTCAGGTACAAAGTTCATAGCGTTTCCTTTCAAAATCATCACACCCGAAGAGAGTCTGGGAAAAGCTTCTTGATTTGGTGTCTCAAACCGGTAGGTGTGTTTTATAGGTTCTTGGAAGGATCCAGAATATGTCATGATTATCAAGAAATACGAATTCAAGAGAAGGTCGGATTGCACATTCAGATCAGATTATCATGCTGTTTTCACGTTGTTGTTTTCTCACAATTTAAAAGTCTTGACGGCATTGTGTTTCGTTCTTGGGCAACAGGTTTCTTGAACTTGTATCCATGTTTTCGCAACACTTCCAGACCAGTGTTAACTTCATAAGATCACTTCAGCACTGAACCGGCTCCTCTCATGAACACTTTAGGATTAAATGCGCTCTTAGGTCAAAAATCTGTCAATGGGGTCGATTCCTCGATCTATTCGTGTAGTCCTACAGCACGACCTTGTGGACTGTATACAGGCAGGGGCTGACGCCATTATTACAGGTACCAGTCAGAACTGCATCAACCTCGCTTTATCTGGCAAATACTTTCTCGTTACGATATTTTTGTTTGTCCCGCGGATTAGTTGGTGTTTTTCAAAATGACGGTTTCTATATTCTTCATGAGCTGTGTCTGCTCGTTCATTTCCATGCGCTGCTCAGGAATCGTACGCAGCCAATGGGGCCGCTTACAGCCGCAACGGGCCTGCGAGCTTCGATTGTTCATCGAAGCCATCAACGTCGACTGCAACGCCACTCCTCCATCAGAGTCGCATTGCTTCCGGAAAGAATTCTGTATTGCTCAAACGTTTTTCATCAATTATCATCAAACAATATCTTTTGCCAAACCGTTCACAGTTTTGTTTCTAGATTGGCTCAGTTTGTTTTTTTATTCAGAAGAAAAAATTCGTTGAGTTCGTGGAACACGTATTAGTTTTTGTAAAAAAATACATAATTTCGGCAATTCTGTTCGTGATCAGGTGAATTCTGGATGGATCACGCTCAGCGCAACGCGTTCCTGTCTGCGCGTAACCTGATTGTCGGGTCGATCTGCCCGGAGCTCTACGCGTTGTCGATGGTAAAGCTGGCGCTGGCGTTGGCGATTACTGGCGGCTGTCCTAAGAACTACCAGCACGGGGATGGGATGCAGCTACGCGGCGAGGTAAATCAGGCGGAAACAACGCCACCGCTGTCCATTTCCTTTCCCTCCAGGCTCTTGCCCAACATTGTTTATGTTAACGATCCCATCAACGCTCTTTGACGTCGGATCATAGTTATTTACAATTATTTCCATAATCGTTCGATTTTTTTATCAACGGTTACGTTTCTGGCTAGTTTTTTTCGGAATTGTCTTGTTCATCAATCCTTTGACAAATGTGCTACGATCAGCACTTGGTTTCGCTCCATCTTTGCGATGCCTGTTCATATCTCGGTTGCCATTGAATTTTGTGTTGCATGTGGTTCTAGAGCCATCTGCTGTTAGTTGGGTCTCCAGGGACCGGTAAATCGCAGCTCCTTCAGTACGTCACTCGAATGTCCTCTCGCTCAATTCTCACAACCGGTATTGTGGCTTATCTCTTCCACTCTTACGTTGATGTCTGTTTCGCCTGATCCGGGGTAATTAAGGCGCCCATTAACCTTAATTCCCTGAAATGTTTTTGTCTATTGTCGTGTTTTGAGCCAATTATCTCATTTTCAACTATTATCACTTCTCTCCCTGCGATTTCTAAACCGACCGTTATTTTCATTGCTCTAGAAGTTTCCATTTCTCATAGAATATCGTCGCTGATCATCGTTGTTTTATTGTTGAACTTGTCAGCAAGTTTGGACCGGCAACTTGGCTTGTTTGCTGTTCTGTAAACTTTTCGCAATATCTCATGATGACGTGATCTTGTCGAATAGGAATCGGTACGACGGCCGCGGGTCTGACGGCGGCCTGTATCCGAGATGGAGACGGTGAGATGGCCCTGGAGGCTGGCGCCCTGGTTCTTGCCGATTGTGGGGTCTGCTGCATCGATGAATTCGGATCTATTCGGGTTACGGATCGCGCCTCAATCCATGAAGCCATGGAACAGCAAACATTAAGTACAACAACATCATAATGTCCATGAATTTCCAATTTCGTTGAGGATTTTTTGGATAGCAGTCAATATTTTCCGGTTTCGAATTGATTTCTCGACATCTTGTTGTCGTTTAATTTCAAAGGAACGTTCGTTGATTGTTTTGATTGTTTGATTTCTGTCAAGTTTTGTTGGTCTATGTGAATGTCTCGGGTTCGGAACTGTTCTCAACTTTGGGCTCCCAATTCCAGGTGTCGCCAAGGCCGGTATTGTCTGCACGCTTAATACTCGCTGTACGGTCATCGCTGCCATGAACCCAAAGGTCTGTCTTCGACACTGCGGATCGCCTTTCATTTCGTTCACGATCGCCCTTCCTTGGTCGACTCTGTTCCATTACATCGGACATCGTGAATTTTTTTTTGGTTGTCCACTGTTGGTTGCGTTTTATCTGTAGTCTTCTTTTTTCGAGATCCTGCCTGAGTGGCTCATCATTGTCTATGTGATGTCAGGGAACGTTTGATGCGACCAAAGACCTGCCCAGTAATCTTGGGATTGAGTCGCCATTATTGAGCCGATTTGACATGATCAGTAAGTGGCATCGAATCCTGCTGTATTTTCCGTCATTTCGTTCAATTCATGTTGCTCAATCCTGCTGTTGTTTACAACGTTTGTGTTTCTGGTTCAGCTGCGCGCGCTCATGAAAACATCTGAATCATCGTTTGGGTGTATTTTCAGTGTTATTGTTGGACAGTCGTGATGCTGGATGGGATGAACAAGTGGCGACACATGTTATGAACTCTCTGGATCGTGCCCCGCTTGACGAACACGCTCCCTGCCCTCCTTCTCCCACACCCGTATCAACATCGTGGCCGTTCACCAAGTTGCGCTCCTATTTCGAACTCATTAAGACTTTAAAACCGACCATGACGCCATTCAGCCAACTTGTAATCCATTTCACGGTTTCTGTTTCCCTATTTTGTTTTTCGGCAATTCGCTGTTCACCTGTTGAAATGGTTTCTCAAATGTTCTACGCCCTCGTTGACCATTCAGTGACCTCCTCGTATGGCTTCATAGATATTAACCCGTTATTATCAATTACAACGCCGAACTCATCGCTCGACTACGGCTGGACGGACCACGATTCGCCTTATGGAGAGCCTAATCCGGTTAGCCCAAGGTGTGTTCATCAGGTTCCTTTCCGTCGTACCTTGTCCCAAGTTCACCCATCCTTCCTCCATCTTATCCGGACCAGCAGTTTTCCAACTTTTTTTTCATTGCCTTCGCTCCATGAATTTCTGTCGTTTATTGGTCTCAACGAGCTTAAAAATCTGTTCAAGGAATTTAGCTAAAATCACCCAAAACAACTCATAGACCTTTGTCTAAATATTATTCTGGATCCGTGTTCTGCCTTTTTTCGTTCACAATCAAAAATTTTGTTCAATGCTGTTAATAACGGGATTTTCCTACGCTGTTAGCGCACGCTCGATTGATGTTTCGGGATCGTGTTTTGCCATGTGACGCGATCCAGGCAGTTATCTGTTTAGAGTGTTCTTTACACACATCGGTGCTATTGGGAACGACCTCCGTTTTACACACACAGTTTGGCGATGATCCAGAATCGGATTATCTGACTCAACAAGACCTTATTCTCAGTACGTTGGTACTTTCATCGCAATTCTCAGCATCTTTATCTTCTGACCTGTTATCTCCGTGTCTGACCAATGGACAAAGATGTGTCTGTCAAGTGGCAATATATTTGCATTGATGTTTTCACGTTTATTGATTAGCAGATCACGTGATATATGTGTTTTCTCAGAGAAGCTCAAACTGGGCCCGGTCCCTAGGACGGAACTCGAGTATGACTATTCACAGGTATGTCCACCTTCACTGTTGACGCCCGTTATCGCCATCAACGCCCATCTGTCACATAGATCCTATCGTCGATGTTCGGAAAGGAGCGCGCCGACCAAGCATCGCCCAGCGACGAAACCATTCCAGGTAATGTGTCGCGCCGGTTCAGGTTTACCGACGTTCCAATGCAACGTCAGGTAACGTTACCACAGCGTCGTGTAACGTCGGTGCATCAGGGCCCTGCAACGTGATGGCGTCACCAGGTCAAGTTCACAGCGAAACAGGTAGAGGGCCATCAGGTACATTGGTTGGACTGTGGTGAGTCGTGTTCAAACGGTAATCGATGGTCAGCGATCAAGGGTAAGCGTGACGATGAGCGATCGATCCCCGAAATCGGTGATGTGGTTGACGACGATCAGATTGTCGATTCTCCTGATCGATGGCCGCGTAATTGCCCGTTTTCTCGTTGGATCATTGTGTTTGTTCTCGTGTCTCGGACTTCTTCCTGAAACCATCATGCGCCTTCACATCGTTTTGCTTTCCAATTCGCTCTTAAAGGCCACTTGACATTCTGCAGATGATTTTCACATTCTATCTCGTTCTATGATTGATATTGTTTGTCGTTTTCATCGTCCCTGTTGATGACTGACATATTCAGGGTCGGACGACGTTGACGATTCAGATCGTCAAGCGCTTTTCAACGCCATACTCTCTCAGCCGACGTCATTTCGTCCAAAGTTCATTATATAAAGTTGTCAAACGACTCCTTCTTTGAGTGTCGCTATATATATTACACAACGACTTCCCCTCGACCGGATTACGTGCCAAACGGTGGAGAATTAGCAACTCAATCAATGAATCCAATTCTATCTCCAAGTCAACACTCAATTCTATGGCACAGTTCGCACTCCAATACATGTCGGTACTGAGTAAAAACGTCGTCCTTCACCGTCTATAATTGAGTTGAGATTGCTCGGTCGATATAAATCGTCAATGACGCGGCTGCACGATTGTGGTCATAAACTGCACTCTTGAGAAGTGGTATTGTCTCACAACTGATGAAAGGGTGTGATTTAATCAGATACAGCGCTTACAATGAAAACATTGTCGACAGATACTTCATTCAGCTCAACGATTGACTTCTGGTGAGAATCGCACGCCGATTGCCGACGATGAAACTTGTATTGTCGAGAACGTAAAGCTACTCGAAGCGATGCTTACTCTGGAGCAAAACGATATTGTCGTGCAGCTCCAGCTTAGCGTTATCGCCCTCGCAATCGGCGGTGCCAACATCATCCATTGTTCCCCATGGCCCTAGTTAGACTGAATTTGATCACAGCATCTCGGTCAGAACGTGGTCGGATCCAACCACAAGCAATGAATGATCAATATGACGTTGTCGCTGATGCATATGCTCAAATCAACTTATTCACGAGATGAATCCACTCGTTTCACCACACTCATGTCCGATTTCAAGCATCTTGTTGCTTTCGCGACACACATTCCCAATCTTTTCAAACGAACTCGTTTAGCGATAAGCAATCTGCTGAATACACGATCGTCTCAAGAAGTTCTTGAAACTTCATGGGCAGGGGAAGGCACCGGTGTCTGTTTAGTTCTAGCTCCCAGTACGTGGGCCAGCCCAACGCGGCCGACATATAACGAATGCAGATGTTAGAAATTCATTTCCGTCTAACGACACGTCCAGCCAAGCTACAAAAGGGATGCACCAGCTGCAGGCGTGAAAATCGTGTTCAGCCTGGACAACCACAGGTCAAATAGCGTTTTACGACAGCATGAGAAGGCAAGCTAACCACAGCACCGGAATGTTCAGATATCGACTCCCAAATGCTGAATGAAGCAATCCGCATTGTTGTCTATGGCGTCGACATTGAACAAGCAAGTAGTGAAGTTTCACTTCAAGCAAACACACTACTTGAAGGACCATTTGCGACTAAAGCAAAATTATTTCATCATAATCACTGGTGTTGAAAAATCGGTAAATTTTTTCAAGAACAGTACTTTGGTCAGGTTCTTCATACGTGCTTTCAGACATTTTGTTGCCAGAATCCGTCCCATTGACAGAGCTTAGAGCTTGGTGTTTTGAAAAAACATGTTTTGGAGGGGTGGAGATGAATTTGGGAAGGAAAGAAATTTCAAACTGAGGGCAAGTGATATCGGGGGATTAATTATGACAGAGATTAGGGAAGAGAGTAAACACTGAAAGGAGGTTCGATATTATGTGGAGGGGTGGAATGAATCATCTGAGGATAGTAAAAGTTAGTTTAATTTCTATATGGAACCCGAATTCTCAATCCATTGTTTCTGTCCTCTGAATTCGGGTCAACTGTTTGCTTTAGTGGAGGACCTTCGCCAAGCCCTGCAAAAGTGGCATAAACATGTCGGGGAGAATCGTGATCGACGGCGTCTAGCTGAAAATTCCAGGCGAAATAAGGTTAAGCACCTAAACTTCTCTGTGTGAGATTTTATCCTAGTATCAAAAATACTTCAAATGCTTCAAAAAATAAGCTGAAGGTTCTCTGGACCCGGGCCCTTCCGTATTGTTGCGGTCAATTCGGACCACGTTTTTACTGTTGAGGATTACATACGAAAAGATCCTCAACCTGCCATTTTTCTCGACTTAGGTTCTATGGCGACTCGACACTGAACATTACAGAAGATGTCTGCAAGCAATTCTCGTATGATGGCGTGCCGTTCATGGCCAGATATAGTGATCCGCAATTCGCCTCGCTAGGCAACGATCATGGACCAACGGTCCCCTCGTGGATCAGGGGCATATGATGCAAACCGCCGGGCAGATGGATTTTGAGATGGCGTGACGAGATTTCGAAACTGTGCTGGACATCCATATGGAGCTAATTTGAACAGGCTCCAGTGAATACGAACGTTGGTCAAAACCACGACAGCAGATCGGAAGGTTCCCCTCCTCAAGTTCACGTGCTCATAGCCCTTATCGCCAACCTGCAATTTGATCAACTCGGTCGGACGTTATACTGAACGAAGAAGCGGTTTTGTTTGTTTATGCGTTCAATACGTGTTTTGGTCTGTAGTTCCCATATCTACGCTAGGGCCATCCGACGATCGCTCGTCATCCGGGCACAGACCCATAAGGTTGGCGATAAGAACCCTTCTCTACACGTTGGCGATGTGTCATCACCGACTCAATGGTTGTGTGGTTGATATTCACCCGACACACTAAAACCCCAAACACCATCGGGACACTGGGGATATTCCCTTATGGAACACCATTGAGCCAGTTATGTCGCTTCAACACAAACCAGCTGATTGTTTATGTATCGAGGTTGTCTCCTCGTCAACGAACAAGCCCCCTTATGGACTCGAAAACCACTTTTCTAGAACTCAGTGTTTCCATTTGACGTTGGACTTCGTGATGGTTTCAATGGCCCTGGCGCAGGACCTCGCCATATCACCTAATTCTTCGTCTGAAACACGACATTGTAAAACGAATTATAAAAGTTAATCACCAATCTGCATTGTTGCAATTGGAGCACGTCGCTAATCTGTTTGATTGTGCACAATTACCAGAACGAACCAATGAGACCTGGGCGATACAAGTTCGTGGAATTCGGAGCGTATTATCAGCGACATAGGGTCAGATGATACGCTGAGGAAAGGTTGACATTTGAAGGCGGCGGGAGGTCGAGTGACCAAATCGCATCTAATAGATGACGGTCCACATTCATGAAATTAGTGGTGTCGTGGTCGGCGATGTCGTGTTATTTGTGAATAAATACCTTGACCGTTGCCCTTCACGTGAAATATTGCAACAGACTCCCTCGACCGTTATCGTCAATGTTAAACATTCGCTTCTATTGCGATTGTTGGCTCGATATATCACATCTCCCAATCCGTATTTCATAACCCATTATGAGTATTCCGACAAAAAATCGGTTCTATTCCACATCCACAAGTCGATTTATTGCCCATTTTGTTCAGTAATTGGGTTTGTGTCAAACATTGTACGAGCATTGGAGGGACAGCCCATAGTTAACCTTGACAGAGAATTATATCGACATATATCAGATTCCTTTTTGTCTGGTCCAGGACAGCAATCGCGACTGAACTTAGTGTAGTGTACTGAATCTCCCCATCTCCGAACAAATTCCTCAACACTTCCAGCGCAATGATGATGTAAACAATTGTTGAGAGGACGAAAGCATGTGCTGACCAAAGTGGCTAAACGCCGATGCGCCGATCTCATTGGTGCGGTTTTCTCATTCACGAACTGATCATACTCTTTGAGAATTTCGGAAAGCGCCGGGAGGAGGTCTCTGGTTGATTTATGGCGAAGCTCAAGTCTTGCTGGAATATCAAATAGTGGCTCGATCGATCCGCAATTAAGGGACTTCAAGCCATGACATTTCCGTCTGCCGAATGACCCATGCGTGAATTGAGCGCCCCATTTTCGAATCCATTCACTTATATCTTGGCCACAGTGATGGACATAACACCCCCAGATGGGTTTCTGAGACGTGCCATGAAATGATTGGAGAACATGTCGAGGATTGGTGTCACTTGATCGGTATTTCTCATTGAATTCACGACACAGATTGAGCTTTTCTTCGGCGGTTGTTGACGTTTGCACAGCAACAATAAGAGCTTTGAGATCCAATAAACCGGAGTTGTCTCTGAAAGCGCAAATGTTCATCAGTGATTCTTAAAAAAAAAGGTTGAATGAAGACCTGTTGACAGGGTTTCTGACGATTTTCGTCCAGTTGTAGCCGCAGGTGTCATGATTTGATCCACGACCGGGGCAGCATTTCACTCCAAAACTACGGTGCAGGAAAGGCGTTCCCCAACGTGCCTGGAACAGGTCCATGTCTTTGCCACAACATTGCACAAGACATCGAAGGACGGGGATACATATGCGCTTGAGACAATAACTCAAATTAGGTCTGATCTTGCAGGGCGATCTTGCGCAAGAAACCACCAGTTTCAAAACAAAATTAGAAATGAAGATCAGTTTTTGCATGGTGCTGGTTGCCTGGGCGATAAGCCTAGGTTGAGGAACATCGATGTTGTTTTGTCCGACCTCATCGGTATTCTGCCCTGACCTGCCGCTCAACAGTAGTTTCATGACGTTTTCCGTTATGGCGGCACGGTTGTGAAATTCGACCTGTTCTGCATTCGTCTCCTTTCCCTAAGCAGACGATACCGTTTTTGAAAATCACATCCCAGACAGAGCGGGGAACCAGAGTTCTGACCAGAAACACACAGAGACTCTCATAGTCTTTGACCTCATCCAGGTCCCAGTT
>OUQQ01000583.1:3138-16118 GCA_900404475.1 Spongospora subterranea | reverse complement strand
AGGCATTCGATAGAGTGCAACGAACACTGCTAATCCAGAAAATGAGGAGAATGGGGATAGATCAATATCTGTTATTACTGATTAATGACTGGCTAACAAACAGAATATTTGAGGTGAATTACAGAAACACCTCTTCGAAATTACATAGACAGGAGAATGTTATTCCACAGGGATCCAATATAGGTCAGCTTTCCTCGAAGCGCCGTTCGATCAAAACAATTATGGTGATGCAAATGAATCAGGGCGCGCTGCTGTTGCCGTAAACGATTTTTTCATGAACCAGTTGAACAATCCATGATAGGTCAAGATACTTTTTTGCCATTTCATTCAAGGGGCTGAACATAAACCATGTGAAAGACGGTTTTGCAATGATTATGAGAAGTTGCCGTTGTTCGTGCGAGTTATATCTA
This sequence comes from Spongospora subterranea, assembly GCA_900404475.1. Lineage (NCBI taxonomy): Eukaryota > Endomyxa > Phytomyxea > Plasmodiophorida > Plasmodiophoridae > Spongospora > Spongospora subterranea. The sequence continues at coordinate 15,708 of OUQQ01000583.1, read as the reverse complement.
TCCAGACCCTGCTCAAGAAATGTGCCTCCTCTTTGAATATATTGTCATCAATTTATTCATCAAGATCATAGCGAGTCTACGTCGTAGCACAAAAATGGGAGTGGTCATGGGGATTCGCAATTGGCGGATTTGGCTGATGGTACAACCGCAACCATTGGGCGGTGATCACTGTGAATAAACCACTGAACGTTCCATGGTTAAGCAATGGCAAAACTGTTGTGTAGTTTATGAGGATAGACCACGTTAGGAAATTGTGCCGTTTAGCGAGTTTGTCTAGAATTGCGACGCTTCTGCAGTTGAACGTCCCAAGATGCCGGATCACTAGACGATGATTGACGGCGGCTTTTCAACTTCTTGATGTTCGCTTGGATCACCTCGTAGTTGACCAAACAGAGCACCATGACGAATCCGATCAATATCGTGAAGACCGAGCTACCCTGAGCGGGATGTACAGGAGGAGGTAATACTGGGTCCGATGGCAAGGCGATGGAGACCGGGCCATGAACAGCGACGGGGAACGGGTTGGAGCTCAATCCGTTGGTGATGGCGGTCACCGTATATTGACCGAATGGAACATCAGCGAAAAGGAAGAACCGCTTGGAAGGGCTACAGTGAACAGTCTCCTTGATATCACCCTGATGGACATCGTCGTCAGAACGCCACAATTATTGTGCAGTGTCGGATGGGCTCACCGTCTCGTGATGTTTGAGAACCACGGAAGTGAACGCCGATCCCGGTGGCAGAACACCGAACAGATCGGCGTACGATGGCTGGCGATACGCTATGAAATTCACATCCTTGACATCAGCAGCGGGCATATGCACATGATGTTGAGCGGGTTGGGCACGCTCCAATGCATCAGTGACTTCGCCGCAATTCAGCGATACGCTGTAGTCTTTTCCTAAACGCACAATACGACAGCTTAGAACAGGGGAACAGCGATCCCAAAACAAAGTGCAGACCTGGAGTCAAGCCACGAATCCGATAACTTCCGTCGGCGTTCGAGCTATAGATCAGAATTTTGCTGAGGAGAAGTTGCCAACAGTTCGGCCGGATATACTTACACAGATTCGACCCAACCGTCATCTCCATCAACCGTTGCTTTGACAACGATATTTGGCAAAGGATGGCCCGAAATGGATTTCACCGATCCGAAAATGCCTGATCGATTGATCGTTATGTCTAGGGTGAAAAAACAAATGATAGGGACGAACTGTATGCGACACGTTCAGCTGCGAATTTGAAAGAAAGTTTCTGCCCTTGATCAAGACGAACCGAATGAGATGACGGGCGGAAAATGTATTCTTTGAGAAGAACGTGCAGGAAGTACTGCGATGCGGATAGACTCTGAATGAGCAGCAATGCCGTTAGAACCATTCTGAATACTGGTATGGAGCCGACCTTAAACTGCACAACGCCGTTGCTACTGGTCAGACTGTTGTTCCGATAGTTCGTAGACGATAGTGACACCAGAACGCCTTCAATCGGGGCGCTAAATCAATATTATGATTGCTGCTGGCGATAGGACGTGACCGATTAGTACCCGGAAACGATATCAGTAATCTGAGCTTCTAACGACGAATATTGAACGGCTTCGAAATCGCCGTTGCCAACAGGTTCAAACTAACGCACATAGGACAGTAAGATGATGATTTTTCAGAATGAAAAATGTGAGACCTTATAGTCGGGATGATGCACCTTGATCGTATAACCTCCTGCACTTGAAAATGGACCAAATTTATACTGCCCTGGAATGTTTGCAGACGAGAGTATCAGCAAGTATGCAAGACTGCACAAAATCGGGATATATACCGGTGCTGGATACGGCGACCTCAATGGGAGCTGAATCACGATGAGAATCTGCTGCATGGTCGCCGTCGGGCGTCAAATACGCATACACCTTAGCGTCTGGGCGATTCAAAGAAAAACGGATTACTGCAAGTTAAAACCCAAGGTCGACGCAAACACTGGTACCAGGAATGACAGGGCTGATTTTGCCGGTTCGGAATAGGCCAGCACGACCGACGATAGCCGTGACTGTGATCGGCTTCTTGTTCCAGTTGGATGGAATGTCAACCTGACAACAGATCAATAAAAAACCCTTTGAAAATCAAATCGAGTAAAAGTACCTGCTGCGGATCAGGGGTGAATACAATATCATTGTATTCGGAGACCCTGATTGAGCATTTCTGCCCGAGAGGGGACCAAAAGCTGTAGCCGTAAGTAGCGACATCCCCGCTAACGCTGATGAAATCCGACTTCACGACCTCTTGGAATGAAGAACAGGTAATAGTGAGAGAGGGATGCATTGATAACCTTGAAGGAAGTATAACAGTTCCAGTGACCTGCGCAAGAGCAGGAGTTCAGCCCTTTTGAAATACAATTTGACAAGGGTAGGACGAGACACACTTTAATCTTATCAAGTTTAAGTTGAATGGGAGACCCATGAACGATCGGCATTGGAACTCCTTCGAAAGAGATGGCTGATTCCGGCAAGGCGTCTAATGTATAGCGCCCAGGAACATCAGAGGCTATGCAGAACGAACTAGAGCCAGGTTCAAGCGAAACTGTTGAGAACAATGAGGTGACTGATGAAACAGAAAGTTATGATGGCTAAACATACTGGTAAATGAATCGTCACCACCACTCACACGCATATCTGATGAATACGATGTTAATACATCAATCAGAACACCCTTCTGCGATATTGTAATATCAGCAACATCTTCTGCCTCCACTTTGACCTGCATTGAAGTACCAATCAACAAACTCGCCAATTTCTGATAAGTGGCATACATACGGGTACCGAGCCAAAACATGCACCAACAGCATCAGCGCGAAGTTCATATTCTCCAGGAGTCACTTCGGGAAACTCGAAAGTGTTCACCGCAGATACAGTTGTAGTCAAAACAGAACCCTTTTTAGAATGTAAAGACAGGGAAACGCTCTACAAATGAGCCATCAAAAACTGCACAAATCGTGCAGAGAACGAGGGTCAATTTACCTGGCAAGACAATGTATCAAAACAGACAACCTGGCCTTTGACAGACACAGCAATCTGATAGAAATCCACATTATCGATGGGAGCGTTGGTGACAGTAACACGACGGGATAATGGCGATAGCAGCCCAAGACTTTTGGACGGGCGGAGAATAACCTCGCCAGGCTGATTGGAGGAATGGCATCAATAGCGAAAATCAAAGAATTCATATTCAACGGGTTACCTTTGCTGCATAACAGAACAAGCCGCGATGGTCAATATTGACCGAAGCAACAACAACCCCGTTGGCGACGACCTCAATATTGTGGTCGGATGACGCAATACCGGATACAGAGACGTGTCCACAAATGTCGTAACTAGTGGTACATGATGACCATTATCAAAGGATACCAACCATAGCATGGAGCAAACCTTTCAACGACAACATCAGGGACAGCAGCACCGATAACATACGGAGGAAGAGATGAAAAGCTATATCCTTTCTTGAGGACCTGTAAATAAAACAGCATCAGAAGCGAATCGCTGATCAGATAGATGAGATCTGACGTTGATGTTGTGAAATCCTTTATCACCGCTATTGGCGGCACTCCAAACATATAACCCATCATTGTCGGTGATAGCGGTTTGAACCCCATCAACGAATACATATGCGTCAGCGATACCTTCATTTGTCAAAGGGTCTCGTACGTATCCAGCAACATTTATGCCCGTAATGATGAATGTTTCAGAACCTGAACGAACATGAATACCGAAAACACAACGACACTAGAGGAAGTAGTACTAAGTTGAAGTGGCTCAAACGACACCTCAATCGGGGCCATATTACGATTGAGGGAATACGTCACAGCTGATCGGCTAACATCGATATGGAGGTCATACAATCCACAGGCAACGTCCTGATACGAAAAATGACCATCATCTGAAACTACAAAATAACAGGTGCGATCTCCAAATGAACAATCATCACGAGACGCGCCAGATGGGACAATGATTACGCCAACTCCTAGATCACGTTGTAAGAGTCAAAAACGTGCTAAATGTTGCCGAACAGAAGACCCTTAGCGGATATGTCGGATTTGACAACTCCAGATATCGTAGCGCCAGGTATATTGAACGGGTCAAGATTTGATTCGCCCCAGGCCACAGAATGTTCCAAGTGCGGGCGAGACGTGATTCCAGATGGGTGAACGGCTTCAATTGTGTAGTTATCAGGACGGATGCCCTTCAGCATGAATTCCCCGTTGGACTCTGTCCGGATTGACAACTCCTTGGTCTTGCCGGTGGATGACGACCGCAGTACTACATTCAGCGATTGGGATGCAGGTGAATACTGAGCCCGGCATGATGGGAGTTGAGGAGCGTTGATAGAGCCATGAATGGGAAACCCTGCAGAAATTAATACTTGGTCATGTCGATGGAATCAAACGTCCTACCGGTCAAGCGAAAATTGATATCTCCTTCACAAAACTGATCATACTCATTGGCGGTGAATTCCACTTCCGCAGGTTCGAACGACCATTGGTTGGGATGTTCAACCCGGAGAATGAACGAGCCACTTTCGTAAATGAGAGCACTATAGAAACCATTGGGAGCACAGTATACGCTGTCCTTCTGTAATCCCGACTTGGTCAATACAGTCACTTTGATCAGCGAATAATCAAAATCCGGAGGAGCAAATCTACAAAATCAAAGATTGAGCATGTGTTGAAACGTGAAAAAAAAACCATCGAGAGCGTACTTTAATATGGAAGGGGATATTGATACCTGACCGCCGCAAGTTATAACGGATTCCGCATAGGCGATGGTCAGGAGTACCACGAGACCAACCGTGGCCCACATGTGACCCAGAATATCCCCAGACCGTTGGCGACCAGAACCAGCGTCTTGCGGAATACGACGGCCCGAGGGAGGAGGGCGGGGGGGGGGGTCGCGCATGGCGCACTTACGGCATCCCGGATCAGGTGATATGCCGTCCCGCAGTATCGACTACTGTCATCACAGTGTACACATGATGACGGCTGACCCGCCACAAAGTGTGCGCAGCGGTATTCGAATTTCTTCTTTAGTCCTGATTTTCAGATAACGTCGTCGCAATTTTGCCATCTCTCATTTTGATCTCTGTTTAGTGCCTGAAATTGCAGATAAAACTATACAGGTGAGGTGTCTGAAATGATTCGAGAATCTGTTGGAAGTTGAGTATCACTCGGATGTGGTAGTGATTGTCGAAGCTGGGGGCGTTTCGAGAACGGTGGAATCGTGGAGGACTTAACGGCGGGTGAGGTCCGCCGTCCGGACCGGTGGGGTGGGGTTACCGGTTCCCCGGCACACTCCACTCATACCTGTTACCGGCAATACAACGTCGGAAGACATTATACGGATTCGCAACAACAATATCGCGCTACCAAATGTGTTCTTTCCGAATCAGTTTGATCAGCTCATTACAAAGTCAAAACCCCGAAACGTCCAGAGAGATCCGCGCACAATTTATATTTGGGAGTGAATGCGGATTGTTTCGAAAAACTTTTGAAAAATCCATTGGCAGTTCCGCTGCACAAATCTACGAATCTCCTTCATCCAACAACCAATGATATTGCAATCACACTGCAATGCAGAATATGTGCTGGTATTATCCGCTGCTGCAACAGCGATTGCCAAGTCATCACGCGGCCTGACCAGAATAGGCCATCACAGATCAAACAGAAATTCGTTCTGTCCTTGAAAATAGCCTAATTCAACTCCTTGCTATATTGCTCCTATCAGAATTTGTTTAGCCAACTTTGATCTTGTCATGTGCGAATGTAAGAACCTGTGGGGCTCATCAGTGGTTAAATAACCGCTGCATCATTTTTGCAGCGGGACTGCCAATCATCACCTCAGGTTTTGAGAACAAAAAGTTCGAATGACGTATATCCTTGTTCGGCCTGTCTTTTTTCGACATTTGTGCCCGTGGAAGCTCGTTTGAGTCGTTTCGACTACATGATCAGGTCGAGCACAATTGTTTCGTAACTTAGTAGCAAATAGCAGGCTCATCCTTGCCGATAAACACTGAGGAGAGGACGACCTGCGCGATCTCCGTCTGGTCGACGATTCCGACCAGTATGAACCACTCTCGTAAAATACGAGCACTGCAGAAACCATTGGGAGCACAGTACTCGCTGTTTTTCTGTAATCCCGACTTTGTCAATTCAGTCACTTTGGCCAGCGAATAATCACAATCATTGTCATATTCCGGCAGACACTGATCGAGAATCGCAGAGGAATCGTCCACCATATGGAGTTCGCCCAGGTCAACAGGTTCACTCCTTTGTGGTCACCACGAGCACAAAGACGCCACGACACGAGCCGACCACAAGTAGTGGCATGAGGCGATGACGGAAGAATATCGATCGCCTATGGGAAAACAACACATGGACACTCTGTATCTTCAGATCCATAACGTCATCAAATTCAACCTTTTGGCGCTGGATATCTCCATCAACGTTGACGGTGGCTCAGTTTGGTTTGATGACAGTTCGATCATGAAATATCGCACAGAGTGTCCCAGTATTGTTGTCCATTGGCGATGGGTTTTCTTCGTCATCGCCTCTTGCCCAGTCTTGTTGTGACGTCCTTGCACGTGGTTGGCTCTGTGATCACAAGGGCCTTGTTCTTCGGTTTAGCGAACTGCTGTTGTGGCTGGCGGGCATGTGCCCCTTCCATGTTGTCGTTCGAGGCGCTCCGGTCTGTCAGTTGTGCGAGTTGACGACCTTTGTTTCAATCGGGCAGAATTCGTCAGGTCTGAGAAGGATCGTCGTCTCTGCACGGGTCGTTTGGCAATTTTGTCGGCGCAGGAGCGGACGTTGCCGATGGTGCTGCTTCTGTTGGTGTCGGTAGCTCCTCGCCCTCGAATTCGTGCAACACTGAGGGCAGGAACGTCACGGCTGATAATGAGCTTTAGTGTCGTTTCTTCCTGCAGTTGGTCAGCTTTGCTGCTCCGTTGCGTTCCCACAGGAACTTGATTTGGATTCAAACTTGCGTCTCTGGGTATGTCAGCCAAAAACTCGTAAATGGGCATGGTCGTAAGCAACGGCTCTTTCTGAGCGTTCGGCTGATTTCTGGTCGATCGACCATTTCTTCTTCCTACCACATGCGTTAATGAACAGCGCTGTATATCTGATGTGTCTGAAGTTCGTTTGTTGTTTACTACAGGAATTGTTCTACGCTTTTATTCAGGACGTGTCTGCCGTAGTTCGCAGCAATGAACTTTTCTAACGTGTTGGATGACCTATTATGTGCCTATGATGTCCTTTTGATTATGTCACCCATAATCACCTTTCGACATCGTTCCGCAAACACATTCAAACTCGATGCGAACGGCATGAGACAGAGATACGACCATGAATTGAAACGGTGCTGCGATCAGTCAAACGATGGACATTGCTGGCGGCAGGGTGGGTTTCTGCAGAATCCCACACAGGATCTTGATTCTGTGCCTACAACGACGGCTCTTCTTGCGTTTTTGACAATTCGCACCAATCTCTGGTCTGCAGTGATGACATACAGAGAACGTCATGGGTCGGGCGCATGAAATCAGAGTGATTATCATGTCGTTACCTCGGGTGCTCGATCGCCGCCCGAGCCTCTCGGTCCAATCTTACTGTCTCCTCCGACAGTTTAGGGTCAAGTTTTGACGGTTTTACTGTGGTTGCCTCAAATTCTATTACTCCACTTCGTCAGTGACATGAACTGTACCGAAAGGGTTCGGGCGGCCATCGATAACCCAGGCGACTACACGACCCTCAAATTTATTATCACAAATGTTTTGGCATTCATTCTCTTATAAATGGGTTGGTTTTCAAGCCGACCATGCAGATACACATTTTCACGTATTTGCACAGATTTCAGCCTGTTTGGTTTAGGTGGAATCAAATCGAATCAATGGGATGTTCATCTTGTTAGCCTAACCACTTAATCCTGTTGACTCACCATTTTTCCTGATTTTTCATACCACTTAAGCACTGCTCGCAATTGTAATTTAATGGACTGGAGAGTAATTATTGGTATTTTAGCGATCTGGTCTTCTGTTGGTGCGATTTCGGCAAACAACGATAAAGATCCGAATAAAGGCCGGTTGGCCGCAATCAAAGCGCTGTCGGCAGCAAGTCAGATAATATCTAACCAAACGTCTAATAGTTCAGGGATCGCCCGGTTGAAGGTTCCAATGGTTCGCAATGGAACTGCAAAACCCGTCACGATCGATCTAAAATTATCTATTGGGCAACCGAAAGTGACGGTGCATAACTACAGCGATCCCGTCAAACGCAATCAATCCAGTTCTGCTCCTATACATTCAACATTGCCAAAGCCTGGCAAACGTCTTGCACTTGATGACGTGATCATCAAAACAGGTTTGAAGCCCAGCATACAATCGGGCTATTCTGATTTGCACCGCAGATCGCAATAACGGAACAAAATATAACTCGAGGTCTTCTGGTTCGGTATCCGGACAGAATCGAAACCAAGAAAGACGCGGCATAAAAGCAGTGCCGACTTGTCGCGAGATGAAAGATGGTGAGTTATCTGATGCTTCCTTATGATTATGTTGTAAAACGTATCATACAGGTCCATGTCATGAGGAATAGTACGCGTTTACAGCCAGCTACATATTTGAATAAAGTGCATCGCAGGAGCATTGATCAATGAGTATTAGTAATAAACAAACGTGATCCTGCAGATTGGTAATCGGTTCAAACCGACATGATGTTTGGCCGATCGCCCCTGAAGAAGAAGAAAACAGCATTGTAAGGTAAAATACAATGGACGATGTGGTGCGTTCGGGGTTTAGTCAAGTCAAACTCCGGGTTACGCCATCACTATGTTACCCAGTAATCTTAAACCTGTATATCTCCACCCTCTCACTGTCACTAATCTAGTGCGCATATTCCACCTTTACAAGGCGACGTTGCGTTTGTGGATCGCTGTTCGTTCATTTGAGGAATTCCATCGACCATGTACCGGAATCAGTACGATGATAGCGTCACAACCTACTCCCCTGTTGGCCGCTTGCATCAGGTCGATATCCGCTATTGCGGCGCACTCACTGTCCATTGATGGTCCACAATATGTATAGGTTGAATATGCTATGGAGGCCGTTAAACAAGGCAGTGCTGTTTGTGGTCTCCGTTCGAAAACAACCGCTGTCAGATTTCTTGATATTTTCATTTAATCTTTCGAATTTTCACATTGTCTTTGTCTTATTGTAATACTTTTGAGAAAAAACTTAGTTTCGATTTTCCACTTCAGGTATTAGCCGCGCTTCGTCGGACACCATCAGATTTGGCAGCACCGCAGCAGAAATTATTCCGCATCGATGGTCATATGGGGATCGGCGTTTCCGGGTTGATTGCCGATGCTCGAGGCCTCAGTGTTTTCATGCGAGGTGAAGCGCTCAACCATCAGGTGTAATTTAGATAATCTAGAGCTGAACGACGTCTTGCTTACATGTTTCCTGTAGTATACCTTTGGCTCTGCTATGCCCATTAGCCGACTCGTATCGAAAGTGTCGGATATTTCACAGCGTTATACACAAGAAGCCTCCAAGCGGCCCTATGGAGTAGGACTCTTGGTTGCGGGCGTTGATAAATCGGGTGCTCACTTGTTTGAGACTTCTCCATGGTAATGGGATAGGCTTTTTCTATCAAAATCTCATTGTTGGTATTATCAGTGGTATCCACTATGAGTACGTTGCTCAAGCACTTGGCGCCCGTTCGCAAAGTGCCAAGACGTATCTTGAAAAGCATTTCGAGACGTTCGATAACGCCAGCGATGAAGAATTGATCGAATTTGCGATCAAATCGTTAAGAGGCCCATCACCCACAGGTTCGGGCACCATTCAATGACTTATTTCACTATTCAATCGTAAATAGGGGAAATCACGGTGGACAACATCGAAATCGCGATTGTAAGCACATCGCGGCCTTTCACTATCATTGGCGAAGAGGAGTTGACCGCACGAATATCGAGCGCCAATTCGGATGGACTTGGTGGGGCCCGAACTGATGTGGACGCTATCAAGGATTAATGGCAGTACTTTCAAGTTGCATAAACGGTTCCTTTACCAAGATTTATCAACTATAGTGTGATGAGGCAATCTCAGAATAGTTTCGGGTTTTTGTATTCGCTTTTGATGACGCTAAGCCGAGAATAGAAAGTTTGGATACAGCAAACTGGTGTCACTGTTCAAATGTATTCTTCGTCAGTGTAAAAGGCGGGGTGTATAGCATGGAATACGGCCAGGGATCACAAGGCGATTTCCTGTCATGGTCGGAATCTTGTCGGATCTTCTAATGTCTCCGTCTCAAGAAAACAGATCTAACGTGATAAAAACGGGGAACAATGGATGATTTCGGGATTTTGCGAGTTCAAGACCTGGTGGGACAACAGAACAGACAAGAAAACTACCATTCACCATGGCGATAACGTAGCCGAGTATATATCTATGGGATTCGGTAGGTGATTCAAGACCGATGGACTAGAGCTTTACTCAAATGTTCTCTTTGCCTAAGAACAAAATCTGACTGGGCGAGGTCATCTTATTATGTTGATTTCAGCCAGAGCGATGATAGAGAAGGCAATGTTTCTTGACACGAAGCTACTCCTAAAACCTGTGTTCACGACCAGCAAGCAAACGATAACCTATCATAATTTTCAACAACCTAAAGTAAGGTAGGCAGCCAAAATCCCATAAAAAATCAAACAAACAGCGGATAATGCACAGGACAAAACCTACACATTACAACCATCTCCGAATCCAATGGACCATATGCCGACAGAATAAACAAGAACGACACGACATGGATAGACAAGCGTACGTGTATGGCATACCGAAATGGGAGGTCGATAGCGGCCACGTTCATAGCTCCATCACGCCTGCAAAAGCCATAACCATTGCTAACAGATTATCACGCACCGAACCGCAACGCAGGCACAAGAGGCACTGCCAACCAGCAACATCACTCATGGTGTCCTACCTGTGATAACTGGTATCCCGATGGTACATTATCGCGTCGCTTTAGGAATTGGAATGGCGTTAGCAAAATCACCTTTCATCCGAAACACTGGATGGGCAAGCCGGGCTGTCTCAAATATTTGGAATGGCTTCCGTCGTGCAATCCGGCAGAGAGTTTGGGGATGCCGCTTCAAGCAACTTTTTGCGAAGCAGTTCTCGAAAGAGCGGCTGAACTCGACATCACTTTGGGATTAAAATTCGTGACTTGATTACGAACAAGCTGCTGAAGCAGTCGTTCAAAAAGTGCTATGCGTCTTGGAAAACGCGTTTAGATCCCGGTCCCGGAGGCCAGTTCAAAGTTGACCGCAAAGATGTGATACAATGGATGGAAGAAGCTACTGAAGAGGTGAATGACAAGCTGTCATCAACACTCTTCAAGGCCTTTGCCACGTATGGGCAAGATCACCGATATGAAGATCAGTCGCTGTTAGCTTCGTATCTTGCAAAGCAAGAAGAAAATGGGGTTTACAAGTCACTGTTGGCCAACCAGCAAGCTATAGAGTTAGATTGAGGTCGAATATCGCCTCTCACGAGGTTGTGGCATTTGAAAAATTGTGGGAAAAAATAACAAAATAAACACCTTTTTTGGTCAATTCTTGCACCCTACATTAAGTCAAACACAATTTGAAAATAGGACAGGAGTTCTTTTTGTTAAGTACGGTTCCACAATTTTTCAAAATGCCACTACCTCGTGAGAGGCGATATTCGACCTCAATTTAACTCTATAGCTTGCTGGTTGGCCAACAGTGACTTGTAAACCCCATTTCTTCCTGCTTTGCAAGATACGAAGCTACAGTAACAGAAAAAAACTCCTTTACTGCTGGGTGAACTTTGTGTTTGTCTTCATTTATCTGGTCGTCTTCATACAGTACCAAAATTTCATGGACTTTCCGGTCAGGTGAAACGTTTCTGGCCAGGTGGCATTTTTCCGGTCAGGTGAAACGTTCTGGCCAGGTGGCACATTTCCGGTTACCCCTCATCACCCTCACATCCTCACCAGCCCTTGTGCATCTAAGTAACTCTGCTGCAGACACGCACAGACTTTGAATATGAATCGGATAGCAGGCAGACCAGCATCAGCGAATGTCAGTGACACAGAGGGATGGCAAACATTGCCTATCTTGCACCCTACACTTGTGCTGATGTGGGAAGATCCTGTGCCCTGCACGGATATGAAGTCAAGACACGACACCCTAGCCATCCCGAGTAGTGCGACCGGCACTTCCCTGATATAGTTGTTGGTTCATAATATCCCTCATTCCCCTGATGGACTCTCGGATGAAGTACTCGTCGCTGTCTATATTCTCCATCATCGTGTGTAGCATGTGAATGGACTCGGGCTTCACCTTTGCTACCTTCATAGGGTAAGTCACCTGAACACCGCGCATGATCTCACTGAGATTTACAGTGGTGTGCTTCATAAACGTCTCTTCGGTACTTCTCTCCATCAGGTAGCTGAGACGCTATTGCATCCGATTCGAACAGAGGTTTGGTCTGAATACTCCACTTCTCGCATTCTGCA
>OUQQ01000307.1:10918-33780 GCA_900404475.1 Spongospora subterranea | reverse complement strand
CCCCCATACGAGCTACCGATTGTCTCGACAGATTTAGTCATATTAGCGGTATTGGACAAGCACCCGTGGTATTGGGACAATTACCATGGTATTCTTTTTACCTCAATAATGCAATCAAACGCGCCTACGCAAAATATTTATTGTGGTAATCGACAATACCATGGTAATTCCTTTCGGCTGGCAATTCGCTTTGGAGACGCCTACAAGAATGGTCTTGAAGGTCGAGTAGCTGCTTTCGCTTGCAAACAATACAAGTCACAACGTGGAATACCAGCGGACGTCATTGAAGACCTGAAGAAACAATGGGCGGAAAAGAGTGGCCAAAATTCATCATCAAATTCCAAAATATTTTACAACTGTGTTCAATTTCCTCTTCGCATTTTTTAGGTTTACTGTCGAATTTTATAAGTTGCGACGTACGCAGTTATATGATGCGTTACACACGCAGCTATAAAGATGCGTACGCACCTTTTGTACGCAAATATTTTCACCACTGGCCAATTTTCAAAAAGGTGAATTTTCAAAGGTGAACTCCGCACTGAGTTTTTGACTTATTATGACAAAATTTGAATCGTCAAATTGTTGGTCTCGGTGATATCTATGTGTTAACGCGATGTTCAATACCCGGCTTAATGTAATGCGGCCGTTGACAATTCCGTGCCAGCTGCCATACAAAAAAGCCCTTGGAAATTTGTCGAGACTAGATGTCCCGCACTGTAGCAACGCTATCAAAGCCATCGTAGCCAGGCGGAACTCGCGGCCTGGGCCTGGGGTCTTGGAGCTGATCCGGAATAAACGATTCATTCTGATTACCAGCCAACAAAACTCGTGTCTGGTTCCGTAGACTGACGATTGCTATAAAGAATTCTTTATATCATCAATGAGTGGCTCAATTGATACAAACTTCAGGAAGAACTGTTGCACTCTTTGAAACTGGAAATAAAGACACGATGAACTCATACTATCGTGCCTCTCTAGTGTTTTAACGGAACATGACTCCATTGTACCTGTTTTAGTATCTATGCACAAAAGGCATCAATTGCGAGGATTGACAGGCTTCTCTTGGCCCGATTGGTCAAGTTTTTGCATGTTTTCCAACTGGCGACGAAAGCATTAGAATGCTTTGTGACACGCACCAATGATTTACAGCTGTCGATAAGTTCAAGAATAGACGGAATCTTGTCGTTAAACCTGTAGTGAGGCGCGCAGCAATTGGTTCAATTGTCCTCTTTGCTTTGCTGATCACCCAAGTATCCACTGTGGCCAACTTATGGTCGCTGCAGCCTGCAGTGTGTACCACAGTCCACAGTAGGCGGAAGTCCACGCGTCTACAAAAGACACGTCCGCACAGTAGGTGCTCAAAAAGTGCAAAGTGATCAAAAGTGATTACCATTTATCACACGCCGTTCGTTTCTGGCGAACGGACATCATAGCGCGAGAATTGGCGGCGCTGTCAGGTTGGCCGGAATGCAGAGGAACCATCTGGTAAAGTTCCTGGAGGAGCTGGAAAGGTACGAATTGCATCTTGCTGTGTCGGATCTTCCAGCATCAGCAAGAGACGCCGTCGGCAATCCTCGAACAAGCTCCTGCTTGATCCAGTTTCGTACCTCGGTCCCAGTCACAACCCCTGGATCCCTATCCAGTTCGTGTATAGCGATAACGGCCAGGTGCTCCGGCTCGATCATCGTGACGACGTCTCTTGCTGTGTCGGACCTTCCAGCATCAGCAAGGTGTAAATCATATACTTTACCAGATGGTTCCTCTGCATTCCGGCCAACTTTGGCGCTGCTATGGTTTCCATGATGCACCAGCTCGACCTCGGACTCGCTGACCATCACCTCCCTTCCCATTCTGATAGTTGATAGAGCTCGCCTCCGGATCGTCACCCAGATTAATGGGGCTCCCAGAACCCACTTCAGCATTCTCCTCATCAACAATCATTATAACAGTCATTATGCAGACGCAAACGCGAATTCAAATGCAGATGCAAATGTATTTGCAGAAAAGATCTTTATAGCAATTCTTAATCACTAGATACATAGATTTGAATTACTGACGAATGCCTTGGCCGTTTAACGCATTTTTAGGATGCAGACGTCAGATGTAAGGCTGAGTTGGAGAAATATCAGTTGCATGAATTCGCTTACTGCTGATTTTAAAGAAATATATCAGTGACATCTTGCTGTTCGAAACATGAGAGTTTTATGGTTGTTTTCTTTCTCTTGGTATCAACCCTGGCTCGTCGTGTTTCTACGTTTTTCCGCTGATCTTCCAGCGCCGTCGTTCCGACATATGCAGCGATTGTGCGGTCGTCAAATTTTTTGTTCTTTCACGACTAGTACTGGACATTTGTGGCTTTGGTACTGTAGTCCTCAAAAATTGATTGTCCTCCCATTGCTCTGCCCGCAATAATGAATTCGCCAGTCTCTTGTCACGAGAATTGGGTCTATCGCTATTAGTCATGAAAACCACAAGATTTCATGATATACGGCGCCGAATTTGTTGTATCCCCGCGCGTTCGTTGTGAACCCGATTCGGTTAAGAGACTGAGTTAGAAATACCCATGATCCGACCCTATTTTAAACAAGTTTTTTTTTGGAATTTTGCGTCTCTGTTCCATTTCTCCCGCGTTCTGTTTCGGTAAGGCTTTTGCGCTTTACGGGTCGCTCAGGCGTTGGCAGTTTTCGATCGAACGTCGCCCACCCGTCACTGCTACAGATCATATCACACACAGCAGAACCCGTTCACCGAAGAATAATCCAGAAATTGCCCCATGATATAACGGGAATGTATCAAAACAAATATGCAGCTAAAGTCGGGCGGAACACGAGGCTTGCGGGATGATCGCGCCATTTTGGCAAACGTACCCGTTCGGTGCCTCAAAGGTGCCCACCGGGGCAACGCCATCGCAAAACAGGAAACGCGTCGAGCATCGTCCAGCGCATCGGAACTGTTTATCGCCGGTTTGGCACACCTGGGTGGCAATGTCGCCACATTTCTTGCCGGAACAGCGTTCATCTGTCGCGGACGTGATGCTGCCGGCGATGCAGAGCGTGCCGGGGTTGGTGCTGAAGTCGCCCAACGACGCTCCGCTCGAACAGAACTGGAACTTGTCGCAGCAGTCGCCGGGATCGCAGACCACCCCCTGCGTCACTCCCGAGCACTTGGATGTCGTGGCAGGCGTCGCCGGAGGTGCCACGGTTGATTTGACCGGGACCGGCGTCGCTCCATCGCTGCAGTGATCCTCGGTGTTGCCGCAATATCTACATTAAAATTGCTCAACAATCGCCCAACAAGGTTCACCCCCGGCGGTACCCGTATTTGGAGCAGCAGTTGCCTGGCAAGCACGTGGTGCCGCCGAATTTCGCCCCACAACGCCCGTCGGATCGAACATTAGCAACGATTTCTACCGGGGCCGTCGTCGGAATCTGCGGTGGCGCTGTGGCCGGCGCCTTGGTCGCGCCACAGTAATCCACTCCGACACCGCAATACCTAGAACCAATCCTCGGTGGACAAGACAATTCTCCTCAGCGGTCGCGATGGCGTACCCGTATTTCGAGCAGCACTGCCCGGTCGGGCAGCGTAGGTTCTGAAAATCGCTGCCACAACGCTGTTCGACAGATGGCGGTGCTGGGGTGGTGCCACCACCACCGGGAGCCGATCCTCCCGTTCCCTCCGATGTGATCACGCCCGTCTTCGCCGACACCCATGGCATCTCACTGGACGACGTCGGGATCGGCACCCCGACCTCGTTGCCCGAGTTCGGATACGGGGCGTTCAGACACGGCTCGTTGACGCACACCCGAAGCTTGCGGGTGTTGCTAAATTTGCACACGTCTTGGTTCGGGTGCTGAAATGGGAATCATCAGCGTTGATGCGAATTTAATGGGGGAAATCAACAACGCCCACCGATATGTCTCCGCCCACGAACTTGGGCCGAAGGTACGCCCCAGTTGGCCCGCCCTTGATCTGGTAATCGGCGCAGCTGTAGAAGTCGCCGAGGATGACCGGGCTCGACAGCCCCCCGAACCACTGCCGACACACAATGTTTCGATGAACTCGCCAGATGCCAGAGCGTTTGTGTGGGATCTTACCGCCCATTGCATGGTGACCCTGCCGTCTTTCAGGTGCAGGGGAACCGTAATCACGGTTTTACACGGGTTCGAGCTCCCATCCTGTGGGTTGTTGTCGCCGCCATTCAGGAACGTCGACGCCGATCTGCACCCGGGCTGCTGTTCATGGCATGAATACTGCTGGACGCCTTTGTCGAACGCGATGTGGCTATCGGAGTCGTCGAACGACGTCCACGCCACTCGAATAAACCCGCCAGCGTGGTTGTTTCTCGGCCATCTGAGAACGGGTTCAGAACGTTGCCGTTTGGCGTAATTTGTGTGCCCAAAGGTGCTCACTCGACTGAAATCGTGTCGCCGCGCTGGGCTGTATGGATTTCGCCTGCGACGAGCAATCAATGACCCGAAAGGTTCCCGATCGCCCATTACCTAATCGCGATTTCGGGGCATCACAGGGCCCAGTACATGATGGACCGCGACAGCCGGATTGTTCGGCCGATTCGAAGCGGGACGTGGGTCTGGTCATGTAGCTGTGCGATGCGGCCAATGGGATCATGATCGCCATCAGCCACGGGATGGCAATCATCGTCATCCTCAGACACGCTCAAATGTGTGTGGTTGTTGGCGCGGATTGAATCGCCCGCCCAATTGGTCCAACGCCAGTGTGCGATCCTCGTTACAGGTCACCAATATTGAATTATCATTATGAGTCAGGCTGTAACAGTTACAGACACGGGTGGTGTATCGGCCGATCCTACGACTGCTGCAATTTTTACTGGCCAACGGGGGGCTTCGGATCCTACGACTGCAGCAATTTCCACTGGCCATGGATGATTATTTTGAGGCATGGTCGGATTGGATGTGCAAGATGGATCGGGTCTTTTCATCGTCATTTGTCGCCACGAAGTGATCGTGACCGGTGCCGCAATCGTTCTCCTACACCATTTCTTCGACGCCGCTCAGGTTCTGTAAGAACAGTAGCTGCGGAATCCGAAGTGATAACTCAGTGATCAGCTTTGAATTCCCAAACGTGTGTCGAGGGATCTCGCAGTGCAGTTTCTGGGTATAAAAAGGAGAAAAACTGTGCTTAAGTCAGCAACAGGATGGCCGGGATCAGTTCAATCTTATGACTTGCATTCGTAAATGTGTGTTTACTTGTTCAAATATTCTCGCCGATACAAATCATGGGTTCGAGCATTGCCGCGCAGAATGCCGTTGTTGTGGCGAAAACGTTCATACATTGTGATTCGTGCTGCCGAAAACGACGCTCGCTTATAAAATAAAACGTTCATTGACTTGAGCGGTGAGATGGTCAAATTTCCCCTCAGCCCACCATCATTCAACTACAGCACGTGGTCGTCAGCCTAGTGCAGCAATGCAGGCTGTAATGAAGCAGTCAGCTGGAAATTGTCCCAGACTGCAGTCTTGACCTTATAGCGCCATTGGTGGGAAGGCAATTGATGATCCCGATTCACAGATAAAAATGAGCTGGACATTTGAAAACCGCCAGAGTATCTGGTGTCATCCAACTGGATTTGGAATGGTCAAACCAGAAGCAGATTCAGAAATTTCCACCATTGCCATTGATTGTACACGTTGTCGTTAACCGTTGTTTGAGGCGCCTCCTTTTTCATCAAAATATGTCTGCTGTCTTTTGCGGAAGTAGATTTTGAATTCGTTTCGAGCAAAGGTCAATCGGACAGGTCCAGCAGGTTCCAAGATACGCCAACGTCTTTGGATGTCAAGACGACCACCGTTTTCGTGCTCGCGTCGGGTGGGTACCGATGAAAATTCATTAAATTAGTGGTCGTTCCATGGCTTTGAACCAGGTTCCTCGTTGTCGCGAAGCAGAACCAGAAAACTGATAATCGAACAAGGTAAGTCTTGGCAAAGTTTGCCATCAATGTTAAACATTTCAGAAACCCATGTTTTTGTTTTCTCTGCTTTGAGACCACGGTTAACGACACGTTTTAGGAAGGTAATTGATTCTCCCCTCTCAACTGGATCGCAACGTGCACCAGACCGGGTATCTCACATGCAGTTTCCTGACTCTGTCGGTTTCACTGAATGCGGCCAATGGGATCACGATCGCCATCAGCCATGGGATCGCCATCTTCGTCATCGCCAGACACGCCCAAATGTGTGTGGTTGTTGGTGCGGATTGAATCGCCCGCCCAATTGGTCAAACGCCAGTGTGCGATCGTCGTTACAGGTCACCAATATTCAGGCAGTAACAGTTACAGACACGGCTGGTATATATTGGCCGCTCCTACGACTGCTGCAATTTCCACTGGCCATCGCTGGGCTTCAGATCCTCATTTTGGGCTGTCTGGCGATGGATGGCGATAGATGGCTATTTTGAGGCATGGGGGGATAGGATGTGCAAGATGGAGCGGGTCTTTTCATCGTCATTTTGTCGCCACGAAATAAAGTTTCGTGAAGTAAACGCGATATTGTGACCGCAATCGTTCTCCTACACCATTTCTTCGACGCCGCTCAGGTTCTGTAAGAATCGTGATGATTCTAGCTGCGGAATCCGAATTGATAATTCGGTGATCGGCTTTGAATTCCCAAACGTGTGTCGAGGGATCTCGCCGTGCAGTTTCTGGGAAAAAACAAGAGGAGAAAAACTGTGTTTGAGTCAGCGACAGGAAGGTCGGGTTCAGTTTGATCTTATGACTTGAATTCGTAATATTTTTTTCAGTTCAACAACTGGGGTTCGAGAATTGCCGCGCAGGATGCCGTTGCTGTAGCGAAAAACGTTCATATTGCGATTCATTCAGCCGAAAACGAGGCTCGCTTGATCCATATGAAACGAGGGCCGTCGAACCTTCTCACCATCATGCTCGTCAGCTTAATATAATAAAACATTCATTGACGTGAACGGTGAGATAGTCAATTTTCCCCTCAGCACAACATCATTCAACTACAGCACGTGGCTCGTCAGATCGAGTGCAGTATATCAAAGCTGTAATGAAACAGTACAGCTGGAAATTGTCCCAGACTGCCGTCTTGACCTTGAATATAGCGCCATGGCGTCGGATTACGAATTACTGGTGCAACTTTCTGTCTCGGTATATTTTCCTGTCACTTTTGGTTGTCGATTGTCATGCCCGGCAGAGTGAAACAGTTGTAGGATCGCGGGGAAGTAAATCAGACATACGCGAAGGGAGTTGCAGGCAAACGATTAGTTTTTTATGTAAACGAGACTGTCTTCTGAACTGTGATGCAGAACGCGAGCATCCTTTAATTGCTCATGAATTTGAAATCGCTAAATCAATTCGACAAGCCCTGCAGTTTTCCGCCTAAATTCTGAGGAGTTTATCTGTTTGATCATACTTTCAATCCCCGTGAACCAGCGACCCCGTTTTGAACTACATCTTGTTGGGAAAACACAATATGGTGTTCACTTTTTTCAAGTTTCCGTTGGCAGAAACCATGCCAAGCGAGGTAACGATGGACATGTTGAATTGGTAACAATGATGCATTGCCGCCCCATACTCAGGATGACAACAGGTTTACTGGGCTGAGGCAGAAGGGACCGTACTGATGACGATACAGAAGCTGTAGCGGAGCCTCTTTTATCGCTGTACTGGTAACAAATCTGAGGTTTGTGCTGCAGAGTGCAATGGCATTGATTGGATACTGATTAAAGCGAATGGTCAAGCTGTTTGAGCTTTGACCAACGAGGAGACGACATCAGCATGGCCGCAGCCGCGCGCGAACCGCCCGCGGAACACAATCACATGATGAAAATTGAGCCAGAAGAATTGCTTTTTACGAGTGTCCGACTGAATCAGGTCCAGTAAACTATGAATACATATGGCGGATTAGTTCAATCAGTGCTGTGCAGGTCTATACCCAGTGTGTCAGAATCACAAATCCTATGCCTTGGGCTGTGGATATTGAGATTTCACCAGGTAGCGACCGGTTCGCAGTGCAGCCCTCGCATGTGCAATTGCCAGCTTCCGGGCAAGCGTTGATCGAGGTACGACTACATCTGCGAAAACCCATCCCGAAGCCTCGAAAAGCCAAGGAAGTTGCTTATGATTGTGATCACATGCACCGCGATGTGAGATTCTTCAAAATATTTCGTTTGTACGTTCATTGAGTCTCCTTGTCCAGATTTTTCATGTGCGCTCTTCATTTTTTCAACAAAAATTCTTTGCGCTAATTTCGCTTTGGGGTTCGACGGTTATCGTTCCGCATCGTCTTGACCAAGTTATGGAACCATCTCACAAAAATGACACGATTCCACCTGCGGATTCCAAGAAAAGCATGGAGGCTGTATCTCCAAAGACCGACAAAGTCATTCAAAATGCTGAAGTCCTTGAAGTTGAACACAAAGTAAATGCAAAAAAACTCACATTGGCATATGAAGAAGAGCTTATCCACGCTAAGAAAGAAAATGACGATTTGAGGCGGCAATTATCAAGTGCTAAAGATGAATGTGAATTTCTAACGCAAAAGGCCAACTCTTTCGACACGTTGACAAGAACTCTGTCTTCCAAGTCACCAGCCATCGCAGCGATGGTTGATATAATTGTAGAGCGTGAGCGAGAAGACAATGAATTCAAGAACAAAAAAGTTTTGTCTATTTTGAAGGCTAAAGATGACACCATAAGCAACCTGCAACATGTCCTAGATTGTAAACTCAAGGATTTGAATGTAAAAATTGCATCAGTCGATGATCTTCAAAATGAAAAGGCGGCTTTGCAAGCAGAATTGTTTAAAATTCGCCAACTACTTACTTCTGCAACAGAAAACATTGCTGTCAAAGAGGCAGACCTTCAGGAGCAACAGGAATTACTTCGTGCACACATGGAGGTGCTTGAATCTTGACAAACAAGTCGATAATCCCCATATTTATCTATGCTCAGGACAATTTTGAAATGAGCAAGGCCAGCGCTGAGAAAGTACAATTGCTCGAAAGAGACAATGTAGAACCAATTCTTTCCCACACTAGTTTCTCAGCTGACCTTTTCACAGGTCCAACTATCAGCGAGTCTTAAGGCATGTCAGCATGAACTAAGGGAGCGAAAGGCCAATGGCGACCCTCAGCAGTTGAAAAGCCTGATTGAACAGTTGAACAACGACCTTACGAGAGCACAGGAAGAGCATAAAAACAAAATTGGCGAGATGCATGCTATGGTTGGGTTCGCTCACTGGACTGTTCTTCTAGCATTCTAATTCGACATTAGGCTGATAAAAGTGCCATACAAATTGCTGAAATAGCATCTCATAAAGAGTTTATCAAAAGACTAAAAAGTGAAGCGACTACAATGAAGAAAGAAATCGAGAACTTGAACATCGTTAATTCTGGCCTTTCTTCAGATATTGTTTCTTTACAAGCGTTAGTTTATCTATTCAGAAAAGTCAACTCTAACCCTGGTGCTCAGGAAGGTTCAAGATGCAGAAGCATCAATATTGTTCAAGGATAGCAAGATATCGGAGTTAAAAAAAATCATTGAAGACGATCGTGAAAATGTTAGCACCTCCAATGTGGCACGGCTTCGAAGTCAACTTGCTGAATCTCTCGAGGTTAATGCGCAATTACAGGTTACAAAGCAAATCTGTATGTTTACTTCTTGTTACTTAAAAACGGTATCTAGAGCGACATTGATAAGCTCCAATCCCTACAAAGTATCGCTCAGGCGTCATTGTTGAATCATGAGAAGAAACTGCATTGTATTTCTACCAGAGACGACAATGAGAGCGAGCATCCAACGCTGTTGGGAATTCGGAAAGCGATTTCTACTCTTTACAATCAGCTCCATGGTCACCGAGGGGAAGTTGCCGCCGCGGCTTCGCATAATCTATTAGAAATGCTTTCATCGATCAGTTTACGAGTCGCAGTTATGGAGGCAAATTTGCAGACTTCCCAAATATCGTGTACGACATTCAAGAACCAAATGAGCTCTATCCAAATATCACATCTTCGGTACCCAGGAAGTCAGTATAAAAAATTTGTTGTTTAACATCGGTTAGGCAAATTTCACATCTAGAAGATGCGATCAGAGAAAAGACCGAGTTACTTCGAATTCATCAGGTCAAAGCTCCTTTATCCAAGGAAATTTCTAGCTTGCATTCGGACAATGAAGATTCTGAATTAACCAAACGCTATGTGGCACTGCAAGCGCAAGTTGATCAGATTGTGGCGCAAGAATCAAAGCGCAATTCAATGCAGGAGCTGCATGAGCAAGAAACTGAAAATGCAAGGCAATTACTGGCGCTATCAAATCGGTTGCAGCAAGAAGTCCATCGTCTGAGAGGTAGTCAATTGATTATTGAAATTTTTACTAGGAAAATGTGATGCCCATGTGTTGCAGCCATCATTTATCCAGATTTCGAAGCTCATTCTGTCAACACCTGGGAAAAAGATCTTTTAGATTCCATGGAGCATATCAAAACCCATAGGTATGCTCTAATCAAAGAAAACGAAACGCTCCGCCTGGAACTTGAACGGAGCGGACTGAAAGTTCACCAACTGCAATGTGAGAAGCAACAGGAAATATCTGTATGTGCGGAGGCAAACAAAGTGATAATTGAACTGGAGCGACAACTGCACATTGTCAACATTAGTGAAACTCTAGTTTCCGAACCCATCGAATTTGTTTCCAGCAAACGTTGCGAATCTTGCAGCGATTTACTCGTTTCGCAAATGAATTCATTCCAAATCGAAAAGCAGTCTGATGGTATGGATTGTTTAACATTTCGACGCCGATTAAATCTCTATGACAGATATTGATGTAAATCAAGTAAGTACCGATTCGAAAATCGAAAATACACTGACGCGAAGAATTTTTGCGCTGGAGAGTGAACTTGACGAATGCAAATCTCACGTTGAAGTCCTGCTCAAAACAACCGAGGCACTGCAATCCGGTGAAGAAAACCGAGTAATTCGCGACAAAAACGCGTGCATCATAGCGATAGCGGCCCAATTATCAACAACAAAGGTCATTGCACTCGGAACTCACCCTTGCACAAAGTTGATTGCCTTAGACATTAGAATGCTCTGCTAACCGGCGCCTTCGTGATCTTAGCATAGATCTGTGGCGGCTACAAAAATCCGAGATGGCTTCTCAAGCCACTATTACAAGAATGAGAGCCAAAAATTTATCATTACAAAAACTGCTTCATCAAGCAAGCTTGGACAAAAACGAACAAGTTAAACGAACGCGAAAACAAGTAAGCTGGGATAGTTTCCATATCTATCTGAGGTTAATGGCTTCCAAACAGCACTCTCAAATAGAGTTATTACGCCGCCGAACGCTTGAGATGAAAAAAATGTCCTCGCTAGTGAGTTCTATGCGTCACGAGATGAGAGAAACAGAGGAACGTTTCACTGCGGCATTGGCGAAAAAAGGCATGTTTCTCGAATTCGCGGTTTTGTGGTCCTTCTCAACGTTTGAAGGTTCCGGGCCTGACAGAATCGAAGATGTTGAATTTAGCCGATGTTTGACGTGTGACGCGGTCATCAATGACTATTCCAAAACCATTGACACTCGAATTGATTCCATTATATCCTCAATTCAGAAGGTATAATTCTTTCTGGTTTAGTTTTTGTTGTGAATTACACCGTTTTCAGTCTTTGGACAGCGAGAATGCTCCTCGTCTGGTCACTATAGTGGAATCGGTCCGAAAAGATGCCATACAACTTAGTCGTTTGCTTCTCGAAACAGAGCAAAACAATTGCATCGTAAAACATAAATACGTTGACCTCAAGCAAAGAAACTGGTGATAATTACGCATTGTACTTTTTTTGTTTTCTTTATATTGATTCTTGCTTAGTGCTTTAAGGGGAATATATGAAACAGTTAAAACGGAGCTGAAAATCTCCAACAAAATAATTGCCGAGCTTAGAACCGATGTATCCATGGTACCAGTAACATTGGACTATGCTGGACCTGAGCAGGCCAACGTGGGAGGCGAAGAGTCATCCAATTGGCAAATTCCTTTGCTGAAAGCAGAAATTATCAGCGTGGCCCATCAAAGGTGCAGTCAAAATATCATCCAAAATCCGGTTTGTTTACACAATATCAGGGACCGCATCCAAAGGCAGCTGGAGTTATCTACAATCAAGTTCGCTTCTGAGGTTTGTTCTGTTAAGTCCGACCCGCATCGGGGCTAATGCTCAAATAGATTGCAACGGCAGAGCAAAATATTCGTAATTCAATTTCCCAAAAGGTGACTGCTGATCTGTCGTCTCTCGAACGCTCTGTTGAGCTTATGCTTCGGCCTGTATGTTCAAGAAGCGTTTCGCCTGCATCACTGCTGATGATGGTTAGATCGTTGACGCCGATCCAAGCAATGCAGCAGTTGTACTTGGCAACCAAATTGTTGCTTGCAAAGCCGTTGAAATGCAGCTACTGGATCGTATAGATGTCTTGATGCGTTCGAACGAAAATTTGGTTCGAGAGTCGTTGTCATATCAGCATCTTTCCGACGTATAAGCGTGCCGCTCTCCCCGTTTTTTGGTTTGTCTAACCTGAGAATATAGAATTTAGAATCGCAACTTCTTGAGAAAGAAGATACTGAAATCAACAATCATAATCATCTTCATGATCATTGTGTTGCGAGAATACGAGATTTGGAGGCATCCGCTGAAGCGTTGCGATCACCGCCCCCAGATTCTCACAATAGAAGAGTGCTGCAAGATATACGGTGGAACGAAGTAAAACTTTTTATATGGATATCAGATCGTTGTCTGAACCAGGTTAGGAATTACCTCAGAAAGAAACATCGTTAACAACCGATGAAAATCTTGATCACAATGTTACGGTGGGGATGCTCTGTTCAGTTGTAACTCTGAGATGTCCTAAAACCCATTTGCTATCCAGACAAATATCAAAAAGTGGGGCTCGCCAAGTCATAAGTTGTCTCCATCACTCAAAGCATCGAAATTTGGAGACGGTGCCGATTCATTATCGCACGGTTCCAGCGTCTTTCCTAAAACGCCCGGTTTCGCGAAACCCATCCTGAAAAAGCAACATGTTCATCGATCTTCACAAGTAAAAACAAAAAGGACCTGATAATAGATTCATCTGATGATATTTTTAGACTCAAGAACGCGAAAAGCCTTTGAAGAAGTCTCATGATGCCGAGCAATCCACTATTCCTGTTGATAGTGGGCCAGAACAGCCACATCGTAAAGTTGACGATTGCTCTCTGAAAGATGTGGCTTTCGCCAGATCTACTTTAAGAGTGCGTTTTGGAAGCTTTGATTCCAACGGCATTCTATATTCCTTACTGCATCTTCAGAAGATGAACGGACACGTTAATGCTCTTCTCAACGCGTGCGATAACGTGGAGTTTGGTTCCACGGCGAAAGTACTCCATTTCCGCAACGAGGTGAAGACAGAGGCGTTTCAGATTGGATTGTCGTGGAGACAGATGGAACCTACGATTTGCAATCTTTGCGATGTATTCAATAACTTTTGGAGACATTTGCAGTTAAAGTTGATGTTTCTGCTTTACAGGAGAGAACGAAACTTGCTGCTGGCGTGGAAATGGTCAGAACGCAAATGCAAGAACTACGTGTAATCATAATTGATAGTTTTCTATGGCTTCTCACCGCAGTCTAATCTAGATGATGAAATCCAAAACGTCGCCAGAGAAACAGCTAAGGTCCGAGAGTTCGAATACCGAGTGCATGCTTGATTGTTGTAACGCTGGAGTCAATGTAACCGACTTAATGCAACAGAATTTCATTCAATTCACAACTCATTGTAGACGGACGCTATTCCTCCTCAATGCACGTCGGAGTGCACAATGGAGAAGCAAAAACTCGAAGAATTCCTTGAAAAACTGCAGGTCAGGTATAGGGACTGAAATCGTGGCGAACCTCTTATGTGATTTCTCAGAAAGAAAAGAGTGCACTGGCTCTGCAAAATGAAGGAGCTTGGGAGATATGTAGTCGTCTACAGAAAAACGTCGATGAACTGGAGCGAGGCCAACAAGAAAGCAACGTTCCGCGACAACCAGTTAACTTGGTCTCTACTTCAAACAGCGAATCTCAAACGGAATCAGGAATTCAGAAAGGCAATGCGGAGAAGAAAAAACACAAAGTCCTCAAAGCCAAATACGAACTGGTTGTTGCAGAATTGCGCATAGCAAAGGAGAAGGTAATAAATGCTGATTGTAAATCATCGGTTTTTTAAGTCTGATGTCCCAGGCTTTTGAATTGGAGTCAGGAAATCAGAGCATAAAATCGGAATTCTTACGAGAACAGTCGAGGCTGTTAAAACAACAGAAGGTCGCTGCAGAAAAGGAGCGAAACGAAGCTGTCAAAAATGTTGGCTGACTTTAAACTCACCGCAAATACTGTCAGTTTACAGCTTTTCTCGCAGGCTATAACTAGTTCAAGTGAGGAAATCAATCTTCTTAAATCACACCTCTCTAGAGAAATAGCCATCCATACGCAACAATTTGAAGCTCTTTTGAACGAATTCGAGAGGTGAGAGAGATGTGTCATATTTTGATTCGACTACTTTTTCAGTTACTCATATGTGTAATGTTTGGATAAAAATAATTTAGATATCGCGATGAGCATGAGAAAGTAGTCGCCGCTTATGAAGCGGACATACTCAGCATGAAAACGTCGCAAGGTAAACCTCAAGTCAAACAGACGCTTCAGAACCCGAACGAATACTATTCTGAGAGGTATAATTTACTCCCCCAGCAGTCTTTTCTGTATTTTTTAAACCGTTTAGTTCGCTCGAATGCGGTGATTGTGGAGCAGCCAGACATGAGCTAGAACGCGTTCGTGAGCAATTGCTAGCGTCAAAATCTTTGTGTCGGACGCTACGGCGACAAATCCGAGTCAATGATCTTCGGCAACAATCAACCCCAAGTGTACCAGTTTCAAGGTCAGTGTCTCCGAGTAGCAGCAGTCAGCGAAAGGTGATCGTGAAGAAATCATCATTTTGAAATGGAGATTGACGTTTGCTTTGTTTGTCTGTAAGATTTCCAAGTTGGAAAGCAGACTGCAGCAATATCGGATTCAAGTCCAGACATTGACGGACACCATCAATGTCGCTTCCTCTCAGACAGAGGTAGTAAATCTAACGCACAGAGTTGAGGAATTGGTGAAAACAATTGAAATGAAAGAAAAAAAGGCAAGATGTTTTGAGAACCGTGTGCGAAAAATGTTTGAACTCTGGCATAGTTGAAAGAGAGCTCACAATTCATCATCAACAGGGATCGGATAATCGCAGATCTTCGACAAAGGCTGCAACGGCTTACCGAGGCCAAGAACGATGTTAAGGAAGCTAGCAGTAGCGTTCACGAGAAAATGCATTCGCTGGCCGGAGATTTATCCCGAAAGACGGCTTTGCTCAAAGACGCAACGTCGAAAGTAAGTCTGGGAACTCCTCACGAATCCAAATTCGGAGTCAACTTCAATTCCTAGATCGACGAATTACAATCGCAAATAGCGGATCAAACGCAGCTTCGCGAAGCTCTCCGTCGAACTAAAAATATGTTGCAAAGGAAGGAAACCAGCTTGAACACGCTTCAACAACAGTTGGAAACCATTAAACAATCTAACCAAGAACTGGAGGAGTCCATCAAATTAACCACTTCACAGTTGGAAGAGTTGAAAAAGGATAATCAACGCCTGAAAAAGGTGTGTATCTGTAGTTATAGTCGAATATTTGTCGAACACACTTGTTTAGACTGTTGCCGTATCTTCCAAACGTAGTGAGCGACTACAGAGCATCATTGCAAGATTCTCGTCGGAGCTAGCCGGCGCTAGCGAACGGGTCGCAGCGCAGGTTGGGTCCGAGAACATGCGAGCGCCTACGACCTCACGAGACAATGCATCTTTGGATCCCTTATCTTTATCTCAAGCAGTGAGCACCCAAATCGATTTTCAGTTTTCAGTTGTTTCTGATTCGTGCTAATAAGCTTCCCGAGTTTTCAACGATGGAACTCGAAGATTTGCTCAGCGTTTCTGTTTCCGTTTCTCCAGCTCGATCCGTTTCCGACTGCAAATCAGATTGTGCCCGAATCAAGCCGTTGTACGTCATCAACGCTGACTGATTAGCCATGTGTCTGAAGTCCCTGTTTTTCAGACTGAACGATTTATCTGATCCTTCGGTTATCGTTGAAGGTCTAATGGTCCAGGTAGCACATCGAGTTTCACTAGAACGAGAGCTGTTTCATCTCCTGTCCAAGAATCATATCGGCGTTGATGATGCTTTACCTAATATAATAGCTTCATAGATTTGCACTGGCACTGATTGGCCTTGTTCGTGAAGCAATACTGGCAACAATCTCTCGGCTGCTCTTGGCTCACGATGTTAAACGCCATGCGGAGTCATAGAGCGAATTACGAATGGAAATCCTTGGGTTTGTTCACAGCAGTTGATTTGTGAGCACGGGTCGCTCATCGACAACAGATCCAATCACTCGGTAAGTAGCAGTTCTATCATAGACGTTTAGATGATACAGTACCATTTGCATGCAACCTGGATCAGATAACTCAGCAATGGGCATGCGGCGGATCCCTGCTCGGTGAGTTCAGAAATCAGCAAACTGCCGATAATCACATCCAAGCCCGAACTTTGAGCATTCACATCTCAGGTGTACCATTTTCGAAACAAATTCACATTGCTGATATTGTTCCTCACGCATGAACTAAATGGAAACCCTAACCAAGTGCCACTTGAACACGAACGATTGATTCCGATTTGTGATTGCATTTGTCTTCACTGCTTGTTCCGCTGGCGTATTATCCTTTAGCACAGTCGATGAGTGCCTCAACCGACATCTAACACGGTCCAACAGTGCACGGATCCATGCGACGCCACGTGCCACTTCGCTAACAGCCGCATACTCTGCATGACATGATTACTTACCGATCATTCCTTGTTATCGCGCCCCTCATAATCACGACAAACCCGGTGATCGATTTGGACGAGTTTTCCTCAGGACATCCGAATCCACCGCCATTCGCGGTTGACAAAATTCTTGGCGGTAGGTTCGAATTTCGCAATGGAATCACATCCACATCGATCACTGGTTTATCGTGTTTATGAGGGACGCGATTGTCTGCTGGCGATTCAAGCAGCAAGGAATGGCCGCTACGTCATCAAGCCATGTTCTGCTAGGGAATTGGCACGTGAAGCCGCATGGAATTCCGTATGCTGTCGCCACAATACGCTCTAGACGTGATACAATCCCCCACTTCCCAGCGAATCTGACCCGTTTCCCCTCAAGCAACAGTCTGATCTGGCCGTCGTGTTTACACAGATACAAAAAGATCGGGCAGCCCGCCAGCGCACGTCCGTCGGCCTGGGGCGAAAAATAGACTGCGAGCCAGTGCGCTCCTGGCCTCGCACCCAGTCACAGACCCATTCTCGCCCTGTCCTGAGTGTGACTTACTCAGGTGGTGTAGCGAATACCAACGGGCACTCACTCACTGGCACCGACTGACAGACAGACCCGACGAAGCGACTGGAACCCCCTGGGCTGTCTAAAGATACACTGTCTCGTCAGCCGAATCACCCACCCCGGGTTGGGCCGATTGCCACTGGGTTTCACCACACGAAACTGTTCGTTGCTCGCGATCCCAAGGACAACGAACGCGATATGACCGTCTACACCAAGGAACAGCTGTCGGAAATGCCCCGGCGCGATCTCCAGGCGCTGGCCAAAAAGTACGATGTTCGCGCAAATGTCAAGGTCAACGATAAACGTGTTTCTCGTTTCGGTACGCCAACACGAAAATCTGATCAATCATGGAAATAGACGTCGGAGATTGTCAACGAGCTGATGGCTGCGTTTTCGAAAGGCACCAGCCCGAAGCCGTCACCAAAGTCAGAGAAGACCAGCCCGATGTCCGGTAAAAAGCGCCAAGCTGGCGAACTGGACAGGTCGCCCAGCCCGAAACGCGCCGCCTCTAGATCTCAGAGTCCGAAACGCGCCGCCTCTAGATCTCAGAGCCCGAAACGCGCCGCTTCCAGGTCTCCATCACCCAGTCGAAAAGGTAAATCGTGATCAGATCGGTTCCGATTAAAAAATTGTACTGAACGTCGTTCGGGAAAGTCGCCAAGACGTCGTCGTCGCCGCGGGGAAGCCCCAAGAAGCCGGCAGAATGCCCAGCCGTCCCCGCCGAGCTGCTGGACGAAATCAAGGAGACCGTCGCCAACCGTGACCCGGCCCATTCGTTGGCCGCGTCGTCCCCACCGAAACCGGCGCCCGTCAAGGTGGCGCTGCACCAGGAACTGAAGAAAACGGTGACGAAATCCGAGCCAACGGTCGTCCCAGATCCGGAAGAATAATCGATTCCCCATGTTTTTGTTAATCGAAATACACCACTTGGCATCCTATATTTTTTCCCGACATCAGTGGTTCCGACGTTCAACCGTTTTTAGCCCGGTCTCGGTGCGAGCTTTCGGCCAAGGAACGCGAAGTTGTCGTAGAATTGGAGAAAGAGTTGTGATTGCGTCATCGACGTCAAAAATGTCCACGTGGCTTCGTTCAGTGTACTGATCGCACGTTCGACGCGGATTTAGATTTCCAAATTAATGATTTCCGAGCAAAACAAGGTCCGAGCGTCGAAACCACAAACCGAGAACGATCCCGCGAAATTGTTGGGCGATTTCGCCCAAATTCAGGGTGTGGCACTCGCCCATACTCTGGGAAAACCCCCAGAAACATGTAACAATGTTGGAACAAGAAAAACGTGTCAATTTCCTCAAAACACATTCGTCAATCTATCAGATCTGGTTCGGAACAAGCTATGATTGGGTATTGTTCCAGACCTCAGACCGCATCGATTTCGCTGGGAATTGGGAAGGAATGTGTCCAGGATTAACTGTTGCCAGCCTTAGTGCTCACATCGATACGCCAACGCTCCAACACATTGTTCCCCGGAACTCCCATTGGGCCAATGACAGAAAACCCCCGACATTGCAGGACACTAGTTACACCCGACGAGTCCCTGACGTTCTTCGCAGAATACTTTTAACTGTTTTTGTTTATGGCAATGGAAATTATGAGACGAACGCCCTTCTCGAACATTCAATTCTGTGAAAACATCACGAGCGAATTCGGGCTGGGCCACAAAAATTACGCCGCTTTCTTGGAGCGAACTGCGCGTTTGATACGCGAAAAGGGGCCCATGTTGGGCATGGTGATGTAGTTGTAGATGACGGCGATCCACGACGTGTGAATGACCAGCCCTTCCCCGTCCCAGTTCTTCCACCTCGCGTCGTAGAACTCGGGCGCCAACCTCCGCACCTCGGGCAGGCGAAACCCTGATATCTTTGGGAAATCGTGGTGTTCGTTGTGATATCTGGAAAAAAAAATAAAAAAAAATCGGGCGCTCAGAAATTACGGCCATCCAATGTTGTTGTCGTGGTCACCAACCCGACGTTGAAGCTGACGTAGTTCAACGGCCCGTAATACGAGTAGGTCTGACCAATGAACCGTAAACAACGGGGTGGGAGCCCCTGGCGATAAAACACCAACCAACCTCCTGGCCCAAAATGAACTGGTAATGTTCGGCGATGAAATGACCAGCGACCGGATGCAGTCCCATGCCCAGGATGGTCGACGCCCACAGGTAGACCAGCGCCCATGGCGACACGATCGTGCACAGGAGGTAGTCGAACGCGATACAGACGAGGGCGTTGATGATCTCCAGTTTGGTCGGCACCAGCGGGCGGACCAGGACTAGGAAAACGGCAACACAATTGGGGCTGAAAACGGGGGGAAAATGCGGGCGAGGTATTACGAGGTCGAATGGCGTAGAAGGCCGGCTGGAGCACCATCCAGATCACCTTCATGAACGTGTTGCAGAAGATACGCCCTTCGAGTTCCGTCGGGATATCGACGTCGATCCGATCCGCGCCCTGGTAGTAGTGGTGCTCGAGATGGTATCGCTTGAACGTGATCGCAGTCGGCAATCCGTGCGCCAGGTTCCTGCACCGGCAAACAACATGACACTGATCCTTAAAACAACAAAACCAACGACAACCGACGCGAACATGCTCAGGATCTCGTTATGGATCGGGGTGTGGAACCCGAGATTATGGGACAGCTCATGGTTGGCCAAACTCAGCGAGTGATTTAGGGTGCCGCCGATGGCGTACGCGACCAGGAAGAAGACCCACGGCGACATCCGGTCGGCGTGGACGGCCACGACCATCTGCGCCGTCACCAGCGCCACGACCGCATAGGCCATGCGGATATCGGGGCCATAAAGGTCCCGGATCTCGGGATGGACCTTGAGGATATCGCGGCGACCTGAAATCATTTCCAGATTGGTGCTGATTCGGTCGATATAGCAATGAGCCCCTGATATTACGGGAGCGATGAGGCTCGTCTTGGCCAACGTGGCGAAACGCGGTGATCGACACAGTCTGTCCCATTATCGGACGCTGCGATTGTCGCGAACAATTCCGATCCCCTTCAGCACCAACAGCTTGGAGTTTGAACGACACTTCGGGTGCTGTATGCGTTGGCCGTCGCTGCTCCAGATACCAGTCGCGAAAGTCTGTCCAGATATGTGGCGCTACTACTGTACCGATGAGTGAGGAATGGAGTTGGTCCCCCCATTGGGCTGCTTCCCGTCCAGAACCAGATTACACAGCAACCCGATTACGCGCCAGGGGAATTCTCAGTTTTATTGACCGATCGCTATTCAGATCATGCGGACGTTTGTTATCGTTGGATTTTTGCCTTTCTGGCGAAACACCCCCGGTCGTCCAAGATACTGTGGGATGACGATCCGATATCGGCAACGGGTCGAAAATATTTGGTGGCGCAACACGTTGCCGCGATCACGAATCTTTGCGAAACGGTTGGCGAAACGCATCGTAGATGCGTTTTGCTTTCAGTGTACCGACCCCGGGACATTGACTGAGTTCGTCAACCGACGCGGCCATGACCTTGTGCAATTCTCTGAAAATCATGCGGAGACCGGCGAAAACCCATGAAATCTAACCTTTGCCAACGAGCCGAACGTCTCGGCCAGGGTCACGACGTCGGTCTTGTTGACCGACCGGATCAGGGTCAGAATCGACGAAAACACCGACGCATGGTCGGTCTCAATGCGCTCCTTGATCGAATCGAGCGGGGCGTTCTCCTGGATCTTGAAGGTCTCCACATACTGGGCCGCCTCCGGGATGCTGAACGCGCAGATCATGGTCCAGTTGTTGACGAACGCGATGCGCGTCAGGTCCTCGATCGGGGCGGCGCAATCCTCCAGGTCCACGAGCACCAACAGGATCCGCAGGCGAAACCAGTGCTTGAGTGGCGCCATCCGCGCGTGAATATATTCGGGGCACTGTAGATGATATCTGAACACGGTTTCCTGAGCGATTGTGAAAGAAGAACCAAGATATTTCTCATCGAGGATTACCGAAGGGTTAGGTAAAGGACGCCAGCCGAGTTCCCGACCAGGTAGTCGCACAGCAGCGAGTCGCTGTCGGCGAATTTCCAGCGAACGTGGCCGAGATGGCGCAGCAGAGCGTTGTGTTCTTGACGGCGACTGACGATGATGCAGTTGGGGTCGGACAATACGGGGTCCTTAGCGGGACGCCTCGAGACGGTGCTCGGTTCCGGTCTGGTTCCAGATGAGCTCGACGAAACGACGTTCTGCTGATCCGGGAAAGCGACGGGAGGAATTCGCGTTGGAACGGCGGCGGTGGCGCTCTCTGCAGAAGCAGCGGCGGCGGCGTTGCTCGTGGACGACGATTTCTGGTATTGCTTGAACATGTTGGGCGGTGCGGCAACGGAGGCGCGATCGGAGGAGGCGGATGGGATCGAGAATCGAAACGGCGCCCGCACCGGGTCACCAGGAACGAGAACCGATTTCGGCGCGGGGGCGGGAGCTCCATCCGAATCCGCCATGAACGTTGATGACGATGTAGCAGGCCAGGGATAATGTCTGGCGGTTGTTGACCCACTATTGCCCTAGCGCCAGGGCATTTTTATTGACGCAGTCCGAACACGGCTCGGGCAGAACCGACCTTGAACCGGCAATTTCATCGGAAATGAAAACGTTTTGATCGTGTCCACATGGAGAGCCATTTCAAGGAAGTCGGGCAACGTGGTTTGAGCTATGGTTTCTCCATCGCTCAGGCGCTGATATCTTGAGAAATCGGGTGGAATTGCGGCAGGTCTCTTCAGAAAGGGGATTGTAATTTGAGGCTCTTTTCAAAGTGTTTGTTTACCATTTATAGCCTTGTTCTTGGTGATGTTAGGGCTGGGGTCAAGAGCTGGATCGAGAACCGTCGCGCGGGAACGTTCGTGGTTGCTGTTGCGTTATAAACTTGACTTAATTGATGAATCCACGAGGGCGTTATTTCGTCCCGTCGAAGGGCTGTTGCTTTGGGACACTAGTTAGGTTCCGAAAAATGTGGAGTTGTAAATGGACTTGGTGTTTGTCCTTGTTTTTTCAAACGAGTGAGTAATTCCTGGTTCATTTGACACGAGTCCCTGGAAATACAATTGTTGTTGTGCTAATACTACCTGCGCGTGTTCACCATCCATTATTAGGATTCGGATGACCTCTTTTTTGAATACACATCGTTTGTTGCCCTAGGTCACTATCCCTTGTCCCAGTAGTTCCTAGTCCCTTCCACGTCCCAATCCGATCAAGCCCCAGTTATGTTAATATATACTGGATGGGAGGGAGTTAACATGGGGAAGACCATCGGAATATCGGGACAATATGGAGTTGGCAATGGGGAGATGGGAGGGAGTTAACATGGGGAAGACCATCGGAATATCGGGACAATATGGAGTTGGCAATGGGGAGATGGGAGGGAGTTAACATCT
>OUQQ01000046.1:0-57260 GCA_900404475.1 Spongospora subterranea | reverse complement strand
CTATCCAGTTCGTGTATAGCGATAACGGCCAGGTGCTCCGGCTCGATCATCGTGACGACGTCTCTTGCTGTGTCGGACCTTCCAGCATCAGCAAGATGTAAATCATATCTTTCCAGTTCCTCCAGGAACTTCACCAAATGGTTCCTCTCGGCCAACCTTGGCGCGGCTATGGTTTCCATGATGTCACCAGCCCGACCTCGCCGTATCGTCACCCAGATTAATGGGGCTCCCAGCACCCACTTCAGCCTTCTCTTCATCAATAATCATTTTGACAGTCATTATTTAGACGCCAAACGCGAATTCAAATGCAGATGCAAATGTATTTGCAAAACGATCTTTGTAGCAATTCCACGTTGGAATCCGTTCCAAATTCAATCTGTGTATTAGCCATTCCCTGGAGTCGAGCAATCCTGCTTGACGCACGGTAGATGAGGCCATGGCGCACTCCCTGGCTATGCCCAAGGATCGATTATTTCCATATGGTACAGCGAGATCGTGGAGCCGGATCTGACCAATCCCCTGAATCCCGATCAAATACAGCTGGCTGTTCCCGCCTTTCTCGATATCGAAAACCAGCGAACGGAGTTGGCATTGGGTTTGGTCTTGATCGGGGTCGTCGTTGTGCTTGTAATTGATATAGGCGATTCTGGCTTAAATACTGGCGGCGGTTCGAAGCGCAAATGTTAACAGTCGAGTTCACAGAGTAAAATGAGCACGCTTTGATTAGCCACACACATTGAATTTTAGATATCCTATCTTTTTGTCATATAAAAAAACGCTATCAATTGAACGTTCATCTCCTTGTTCAGATTATCTTATTGTTTACGAGAAGAAGTTTTCCCATAGCTTGATCATGAACAAATCTTGATCACTGTGCACACTTTGACCTCTCTGGGTCGTTTTGTTTAGGTTAGGTAATGCCGCTTTTAATTGATGGCGATGCCGATTTATCATAGTAAACCAAATTTATTACACGTGTGGGCAACGACGTCACAACAGGAAGCACCGCATCGGATACACACATGCTGTAATAATCCCCATTACGCTAAAAAATCAGGACAAAATGCGTAAATGTATAATTTGTTGGTTTTCCACACTGGATCATGTTGACACCCGCCACGTTGGAGAAGGACGTGCGGATGCGCTCCGCTCCGTAAGTCATGACGGATAAATATTAGCGCAATTAGCAGTCATTCTGCAGTCAATCAGTATATCCCTCAAACAATGCGGAGTTTCCCATTCACCGTGGGAATTCCCCGGACATCTCGCCAAACCTGTAGAAGATCACCTACTATCGAGTCTGTTCTCATGTCGCGAAAGCTTCTCTGCATATTCTTTGCCATTGCTGCTCAGTGTTTTGTCGCCGTCCATGTTAATGCTGCTAAACCGGATGATACCAATCCTGCAGGTCCTTCGATGAGCCCTGAAGTTCAGACAGATACCGTTAATGCTCCTAATTCAGCGGAATTTTTGGACATAATCGTAACTCCAATGACGGAAACTACTGTATCTGATAGCCAGGTCAATTATGACGCCATTTCTCTACGATCCAATTACGAAATGGAGGAACATGAACCGAACTTCTGTACTGATGGTATTCTGTGCTGTACACCCACCCGTTTCCTCCTCTCCATGCGCGCCTGCTTTTGTGAGTTTCATTATACTGTTGCAGTTGAAATTGTAATAATGAATGTTTCGTTATGCAACAACATAATTTTTCGTTCTCTAAAATACCATCTTGATTGTGATTGCGTCTCAACTTCCACTAAGTTTCCACCTCTGAAATTTGCTTGAATGCCTTACGAATATTATAACTTCTTTGTGCTGTCAGGGATCACAATTGGGATCGCAATGGGGATCGCAGTTTTCCTGTTGATGTTTGTGTATAGCTATTGAAGACACATCGCAAGGACGCACACGTGCCTTCATCAATACAGATATTGTCGAAACCTCAATGAGTTGCTGTGTGATATCAGTGTTAAGCATCTTGTGCCTGGGGTGTTCCACAACAGACGATGACGGTCCTTGCACTGTGGTGACAAGGACGCCCTTGAATCATTTACCCTCTACAAAGCACTTCTTCAGTAGTTGGGGCCGATCGCCGGAGCTGCGAACCCTCGGCGCTACAATCATGACAATATGGTCAAATTGTTTGGTGATGGGTTCGATCGGTGCGGATCGGTGAATTGCAACGAATTGATCTCGGTATTGCGATTATATGAACAGACACGACCAGGTGCGACGCCCGCTCTTCTGCTGAGCTCGGGAGGATCTGTGAATGAACCCAATTGCGAACAAACAGCGATTAACTTGAATATTCAATATTGTTGTCGTTTGTTCCTGGCGTAGAACCCGCCAATAGTGGCCATACTTCGCGGTCACCCAGCTGATGCAAAGACCACTTGTGCCACAAGCATCGACTCACTTTTGCGCTGGAAGTGGGATGCGGCAAAAATATACCAAGTCCTTTTACAGTTTCAATAACTCAATGCAACATTCTTATCAATAACCTGATGAAACTGATAGCTTTTTAAACGTATTTTACCGGAAGGGGAGAACTCGCTGTGAGGTCATTGCGAATCTGTTCATTGCTCAGATTCTGACCACATATCTATATCGGTTCCGACACGGTTGCAAATGGTCTGTAAAAATCAGGAACGATTTCTGAAGACATCATCTTTTGAGGATGTGGGAAGCCTATCGAAGCTTCTGACCACCAAACGAGCTCGAATGATCTCATGTCGAATTGCAATCCCATCCAACGGTCCCTCTCAAAACTGTTTTCGACTCTGCTCGAATCAGTTTTGCATATGAACGTCTTTTGATTCCCATACACAGATACCAATGGCCCTGTTCTAACTATGGGCACTACACCCCTGGCATTAAAATGCCAAATCATTTGTTGTTGTCAGCGCTATACAAAGCGTTTGACAAACCAACATATATAAATTGATTCTCCGCAAGATCAGCTTTAACTGATTTCATATACAGTTTACTGACTTTAGAGAGTAAAGCCAGCGGTATAGGTAGAAATGTGTAAACAAAGGTTTACAAGAGTTCTTAAAAGCTTATAATAAGAATGATTTATTAAAAAAAGACATATACAGAGGGCTGTACTACACTCGCCTCTCTCATAAAGATTCGGGCAATGAACGTGACAAAAAAAAATCGGTCCTGTCACGTAAAAACGCTTGAAGTTATACAGGAACATTTTGAACAGGTTCCCAAGTTGAATCATATCCATCAAACCCTTTCCAAGCTACAAGGATTTCTGGCTGACTGTTAAAACGGTTTCCATGCCCTCGTCAGTGACATAGCATTCAATGTTTCGAAAATTTACGGTTCCTGCCCGCAATGAAAGAGTAAGATCGAGATAAGCGGTTTTAGACATCGTCGTCGAATGACTTATGGTAGCAAGTTTGCAAGTTAGCGGAGGATCGAGAGTTCGTATCATCACAGGCGTTAACGCAGATATCGAAGACAACATTTTGGCTGATAACGTCGTCTTTGACGCGCCATTGTCTAGTTCGAATGGAAATGAAATCTTGTTTTGGAATGTGACTTGGTCGCTCTCCATGAAGTTTTTCTCTAATATGTTATGTAGTGCTTTCAACTGGGGTTCTCCTGGTTTCAATTTTAAGTTGTCGTAGGCAGCTTTCACTTGTTCGGACGTCGCTGTGTCACAAACTTGTACCCAGTGCGGTCCCTTGCATACTAAACAACCGTTTATAGGGGGTGGACGCGACAGAAACTTTTCCAAGACTGTTTTCTTCGATCGATTTACCGATCTCGAATGTTGCAAATGTTTTGGGCGAATAGGATCACTTGTGCTTTTGATGGAAACAGCAGTGATAGATTCGCCATGTATCTGACGTCGTTCTACGACAAGTGGCTCGTAAGAGGATCGTTGTCTAACGAAAATTGCGATTGATTGAGGACCAAAATTTCTGAGTTTGGGGGCTTCTACAGGAAAAAATACTGGCGATCTGCCAGATATAGCAAGTTGACTGATAGTAAGAGTTTCAGTACCGGCTTGCAGAGCTGTTTGGCTGAGAATCAGCCACTTCAGGATCAGTGTGGCCTCGATTGTTCACCATTGGCCTCAAAGGTCAGTAGAAAGCTACCCAGCGGTTGGTTACCAGTAAAAACGTTTTGTACTGACTTTAGAAAGTAAAGCCAGCGGTATTGGTGAAGATGTGTAACAAAGGTTTACAAGAGTTCATAAGAGCTTATAATAAGAATGATTTATTAAGAAAAGACATAAAGTTGTCGTAACGGGACCGATAGTACAGAGGGCTGTACTACATACAGCTCCCCAGAATTTCGATCAAACCATCATCGGAAGACGGATTGTGGGGCCAAACAATCCACATTCGTACCTTCGCTTTTTTAATGTGTAGAATGCTCGTAAAGGTATGAACTCCGATTTTTTCCTGAAATCAACGCTGGAAGATGTTGTGAATGAAAATGTGCCGTAGGTCGTCGTCATTGAAGATTTGAGAGGTGATTGCCGGTTGGTGCTGAGGTGCCCGAAAACAACGTGGTATTTCATACGGTGATATCCGGTAATAAAATGAGGCAAGGTGAGATCGTGGAGCCGGATCTGACCAATCCCCTAAATCCCGATCAAATACAGCTGGCTGTTCCCGCCTTTCTCGATATCGAAAACCAGCGAACGGATTTGGCATTGGGTTCGGTCTTGATCGGGGTCGTCGTTGTGCTTTGGGTAACTTCAGCCATCGTTACACAGGTTGGGCACAACATCATTGTATCTGCGTTGGGGTCTCGAAAATAACGTAGCAAATTGCCGTTCACCGATAGGAAATTTTCAGCGTTCTTTCATTTGACGATCCGTTGACGTTGACCTTGGTCACGTCGGCGACTTTCTCATTACTTCAAATTGCCATCGTCTTCAGAAGACCGGTTTTTCCATCAAGTAATTACCTTTCCACAAAACAGGTACATACGAACTCGCGATTCTGCCAGTTGTTTCTTGTTTCGGTGACCTTCAGTCCAGACTTGCTTATTGAGCGGCGAATTCGTCCTGATCTGGTTGGCTATGGCTTTTCTTTACAACTGGTCGCTGTCGCGGACGTCGCTCAGCTCTAGTATGATCTTGTCCACCACCTCCTCAGTTTTCACCCTGATGTTCTCTTGCCTCCTCACGCATCACGATCCGGCCACGACCGCCAAAGTGATTGGAGTTGTGGCAACTCTGGGCGGCGCATGCCTTGTCGCTCTTCTCGACAACATCCGTTCCCCATACCAACGTCGGGCTTCGTCTTTGGCCGGAGACGGTGCTGCGCTGGGCGCCGCCGTCTTATCAGGAATTTATACAGTCGGCCTACGAAAGCGAATCGGATGGAATACTCAACGACTTCAAACAATGACGTTTTTTTCATGGATGGGGATCTACGTCATTTGTGTTGGTGGTCCAATAATGGCCATCCTCCACCTCACCTCCATATACGTCATCACCGTTCCCTCCATCATGACGTTTATCGGCCTCGGTTTCAACGCCATCAGTTCTGTCATCAGTGACGTCATCTGGGCCAAAGCTATTCTGCTTACGTCGCCATTAATCGCCACCGTACCAAATTAATTCAGTTGTTTTCTCCTTGTTACGATGAGTTTCGGTTCTGAATGTTATTTGAAATTACTAGACCCTGATGTTGACTGGATTGTGATTCCAGATTGGGTTGTCGTGTGCGGTCCCGTTGTCGATGATTTGCGACATGTTCATCTTTGATCGAGAGCTGACCGCTCTCTACATCATCGGGGCCGGATTCGTTTTATTCGGATTCGTCATCGTAAACTGCGATCGGATCAAGGACCTGTCTTAGAAGACCACCGTTGTTGATGTTGATCGTCCTTTCGTATTTTTCACCGGTTCAGTTTGCCATAAACTGTACTCTATCCTAAATCTAAATTGTCCCGGCATTCTCATGGGTTTACAGTTACGTTTTGGTTGTCGAAAATGTTTGAAATGGGCGATTTCTGTGACTTGTCTTAGTACATGACGATCATTGCCGTTTGTTGACCGTGAGATGGCCCAAGACGCGATTGATGTCTTTGTGAACGTTGATCGGTGGTCGGATGAAGGCGAGTTCGACGATCGTCTTCCCGAAGACGATGCTAGCAGCAGTAGTGATGATGAGGGCGATTGCTTCCCTACCGAGGAGTCTGGTATGGGGTTTGACAATAACGGAAACCTGAAGTTGAATTATCCTTGAACAGGGGCTTTTGAAGATGAGCTCAACACGAAATCCGATGTAAGTTTGAACACGATTTTGACCACAATTTTTGACATAGAACGTGGTCAGATCTATGACAATTTTCGAGTTCTTGGATCGGATTTTGACTGGGA
Source organism: Spongospora subterranea (assembly GCA_900404475.1). NCBI lineage: Eukaryota > Endomyxa > Phytomyxea > Plasmodiophorida > Plasmodiophoridae > Spongospora > Spongospora subterranea. Next base: position 50,893 of record OUQQ01000046.1, on the reverse strand, counting down.
TAAGTACGGGAGCATGAACGAGCTCAGAGATCAGGTTGAGCTTGGAATATGATCAGGCCATGCTGTTGAGATTATCACGCATTGACGAACCGATGATTATAGGCGGAACGATTGCAGGAAGAGACGAAAGCTAAAGACGTGCTCATTCAATCCCAGACCGATACGATCGCCGCTCTTCGCCAAGAACTGACCACCGTTCTATCGCAGGATGTTCACGAGACCGCTAAAGACATAGTTCAGAAAGTTCGCCATTGATCCGACAACGTCCCCAATTCCGTGTTTCTGATTGTCGGGGCGTCTTTCAGAATCGATCCTTGCGATTGGCGTTGACCAAAGCAACGGGAAATAATGCTCGCCTCAATGCCCAAGTAAATCAGTTACGTGAGGTAGAACCAGTCGCTTAAGTTTCGAGTTTTCCAACTGATCCCGTGACTCGAGATTATTGATTCGAACCATGAAAAACCAACCGCTGTTTCGTCCATGCACCAAACCGATGTCGAACGAGAATGCCGTGAATGGAAAGCCAAATTTCTGACCAAATCCGCACGTCTTTCATCGTGTTCATCGCAAGTCTCTCACCTGAAGAGCGAAATTGTGTCAGTGTTCTGCTTGGTTATCTACCGATCAGAGTGTTCCCGTTCGGCGGGTTTTTTAACTGCAACTGTGCAGTGCACTGAAACGCGTAATAAAAGCAGAAGTTGGAGGCGAAGGATGCATTGAAAAGGTGCTGAGCGGAAAATCGAACTGGCGCGGACGCGCCGAAGAAATTGCCAGGCTTACTTTAAAGCTGAACAGAGAGAGAAACCGACCGGGTGTGGAAGGAAGCCCCCCCGTAAGATGATCATTCAAACGCGTCTCATTGCTTACAATCTTGAAATAGAGGAAAGCTACAGTTTGCAATGCCTTAGAACGGAGGAAGGGAGAGATTGAACGGAAACTGAAGGAGAAGGTTGCTGGACGGGACGAGATGGCGAAAGACTTGGAGGCCGTCAAACAACAGAATAGAACGCTGAAAACTAAGAACGATGCGATAATGGCGCGGAATCGAACCCTTGAGGAACAGGTCGTCAACATGAAAGGAAAGCTTCACGTCGTCATTGAACAAAGCGCTAACGACGATAAACTCATCGAGTCGTTGCGCGTCCAGCTCTCGAAATTATCTCTAGCAAATGAACAGATCCCCTTTATGAAGACAGAGATTGCGTCGTTGAAAGCCGCAGTTTCGAATCAAAATGAACGGGTATAAAATCGGTCGCGTAGTCTGCCTTAAAGCGATTCTCATATCATGAATTATAGATAATCGATCAAGACGCACTGAAAATGCAACTTATATCCAGCGAGCGAGAACTGGACGGATTAAAGTCAAAACAAGTCGAAATTGTAGAAGGTCTGTTTGACGACTGGGACCGAGACGTTCTCCAAAAGCGGATTGAAGAATTAGGGATCGAAAATTCGGATCTCATTAGGACCCTGCATTTGAGTCAGCAAGCGTATTCGAACCTTGAGAATCGCTGTAAAATCCACAACGGTGAGGACGATAGGGTTAGGCTGTCAACTTGAATAACCTGATATAGATTCAAACGGTACCGAGAGAATGGCGAATTTGAAACCCGGTAGGGCAAGGATGGCCCCTGAACCTCCTGTGGGCGTTTCAGCACCTAATTCAGAACTGATACAATCTTTGCAAAAACAAAAAAGCAGAGTGGAAGAAGAACTGGCGATTTCACGCCAACTGACCAAGGACGCGCATCGCCGATACCAGAACAATATCGATGCTCTCAACAGGAAGGTCGGTCACTGTTTTCCGTCAAGTGCGTCAGAGATCTAAGAGGCTGACACTTGTCTTTCAGGTCAAAATAATGGCTGAACAAGTCAATATCACAAGGAATTTTGTAATAGCCTGATTAAAAATATCAAAACATTACATCGCAGCTACTTACTATTAGAACTGCAATCATCCAAATAATGTAATGTTTTACTTGAAAACTGATCAAAGCGAATTCACCTGCCTGAAAATCATATCAAGAATATTCTAATGAGAAATGATACTGTTTGCACAACGGAACGCACAGACATAATCTCTGAATGAATATGTGATCAGCGTTTCAAATGTCCACCGGCAACTCTCCCAGTACCAAATGCTACGGTTGAAGTAAAAATACTTCTCTTTGTCGTTCAATTCGCCGGAACATTTTCCTGAATTTTTGTTCGTTGAGGTCGTTGCCGGCATTTAGTGAAGTTGTTATTTAGGTTGATGTACTACCCTTTCATTAGCGTTTCAACATACCACAAGAAAGATCTGATTCTGACACCGCATATCACCAGTATTTACTTCGGTCTTTGACCAGCGATAGGAACTTTACTGTTCAAACGGTTCTGTTACTCGTCAACGTCAAACAGCGTTTTCATCCTCTCGCTGTTCGGATGCATTGCCCATTGAGAACGGAAGTTTATATCATCGATTTTACCAGCCTATCGTATAACTTTTCGTTATGAATCATTGCATGCTATAACCACAAGCCAAAGCAGAGCAGCAACCCCATCCGACAGAACTATGTGTAACAACATGGCACATCTCCTATGATCACGGTGATGTTCTGTTACAATGTCAGGAACTCGGAGCAGTGACGGGTTGAATCTCGTCACTGGGACTGTTGTCTCAGTCATGTGTGTTACGATTGATACTGCATTATATTCTGTGGGCAGAAAAAAGCTCTTCAATATTGGTCTGGCTTCGCCATTGATCTGGTTGCATCCTCTTTGGCGCAGGGGTTGTCGCGGGCTTCGACATGTTGACCGCCGAAACCCTCGTCAACGAATGTGTGGGGCGCTATATTACTACGCCAAATGGAGCATTGAGGCTGACGAACCTTATCAACAGCCGCACATACGCCGATTCATGGGCAGCGTTAATGCAATGGGCTGCAAGGCAATATTCCTTGAAAAACTCGTTCTCGTTGCCTCCTATTGGGGTTTTTATGCAAGTTGCAGGGGAGCAAGGAGGTGGCCCGATATTTTTATTTTATAAGGGTTTCGTCGATAAATACTCTCTGGAAGTTCCAGCAAACCAGATCACGAAAGAGAAGGACGCTCCCGCTGTCGTGAAAATGTACATGTCTTCGCTCTCAAAATACTCAACAGTCGCTCCAGAAACTCTGAAGCTTGCGCTGTCACACATGTTCCTTCGATTAGGGGAAATGATTGCTTCTCGAGGGCAGTGCGTCATTGAAGTTGGTTTTGCTACATTTATAGCCGAAGACCGCAAGGCCGCTATGGTTCTTCATACCGCACCAACAGACGAAAAACTAGCCCAAACAAAAGACATCCACGAGCTTGCCATGAACGCAATAAGACATCATAAAAAGAGGGCTCGGTACACGTACATCGGAAAACATACAAAAGGTAAGTTTTGGAGTTTCATGAGGTCGCGATTGCTTCCTGATCTGAACACTCTCAGCTGGGCTAGTTTCCCTTGCCGAACTAATAACCAATACTAAAAACAAACAACCGCCAATTGCTTGCTGTGAAGGATTGACCGCTTTAGGTCATGGAGATCTATCGACGCGATTGTCTCGGCGAGCTCTTTCTCCAGGAAACCGAATTTGCGTGACCGGACGATCTCCGTCTCCACCCCGAGTTCAAGACCTTCCAGCGTCGCATCGCGTGGGTGTAGATTTAGATAGTTCATTCAAAATATATGTTAACCCGGTTTGTGTCTGTAGAATCTGTATCCACCTGTTCTAGACTCATTCAGCCGAACTAATGCTGCGACGTTTCCCAATGGTCAATCCGATCTATCTCCTAGCGCAAAAATTGCTGGGTTTTATTCGCCAGAGGTCTGTGAAGGCTTTGCCGATATGGGAGGCGCTTTTTGAATCAGAAATTTAGGCACAACAATGGCAGTTAAGGTCAGGATCCCATTCGCTTATTCATCTATCAACAGCATACGACGAGCTAGATACAAATACCAAAAGAGCTCTTCGTTCAATCAGTGTGGAAGATTGCTCTGACGAACACCAGAATTCCCTTGATCGCTACAACGTAACAACCATGCGAAAATCCCAGCAGCGTTTACACTCATTTTTACTGTTCTAGCACTATATCCGAAATGTTTCAGATCCAAAACAAATCGCACCGATTAAGAACGAATGGATTCACAATGTTCTTATCCTGCTCAATTTGAATTTACACTCTGTAGAACAGAACAATTTAAAGGTAAAAAATCTCTCTTTGAAAGTAAATTATTAACTTCGACTAATGGCTTCAGGGGCTCCTACGAGAAATGATTAAAGACATGACTGCAGATTACCAACTGAGCGTAATGCGCTCTATACTGGATTATGTTTTACGGTAATGAATGGGATGACAATTCTGCAGAAAATTAGTTCACATTGCTACAGATCGCCGCACGAGAGATCACGGCTGGATATTACTTATCCTCCTGCTCCAACAGTAAAAGATTGGGGGATGTGCCCCTCGCAACCATGCCCTCCAGTATCATGGCGAGAGCCTATTCAACAAGCATGGCTGTACCTAGAGAAAAAATTGTTTATAGGTAGGGCCACTTTTCATGCTTTAGTCCATTTTTATAACGGCGCATCGTACCTCAGTTAATCCAGCAGCCATCGGTATCCAGCAAATGTGGTCACGGTATCAAGACTGCTCCTTAATCTGGATTCCAAGGGAATCCGAGTTGCCAATCAGTATTCAAGATTTTGAGACGCGTCAAAAGGCTCATCTTAGGGAGCAACTAAGCAATTTTTCAAATAATTGGGTACGAAGCGCTTTGTATTGTTGCTTAGTCAACTAAGAGCGGTACAATAGATGAAAGAAGTTGAAGAAATATTCAAAATTTCGAATAGTATCAAAGACGATGGGCGATCTGAGAAGTTCTTTGATTCGATTGCAACGTTGATGACAAATCATTTACGAAGCATTGTCGAAAAGAGCGTTCGAGATTTTCATTCTTTCATTACCCAGTTTTCAAGTGCACCTGAACTTCGGTTTAGCTCTAATGCTCCTGCGTCAATCCTCAATGTTTTCCAGGGGAGCAACGCAGCCAAATCTCTCTCTCCGTTATTTGGTATTAAACTTGTTATCCAGCGACGGAAAATTCAGCTACAGGTTGTTCGGTGATGTTGGAACCCGTGTTATCAGAACGGACTTACACGTTTATAGACGCTTCCCAACGAAATTGAGTCCGCTCTCTGCCGTGTTTTCGATGCTATACTTGTGAGTCTCGATACGCTGCCGAGAATAGAGACCAAACTTTATCCACTGCTGGATAATCCTCGAAGCCTCGTTCTCAAAGTTGACGATCAGCGGATATTAGCATTGAAAGATGACATAGTCCGAGTGTTTTGCCGCTCTGTGGAATCGGTAGTCACTGTTGTCAACCTATATGACGAATACGCATACCTCCTGGATGAATCGCAGCGGCTATCTGACTTACTAACGCAACCGCATACGCTGTTAGAATTAAGAGAAAAGTATCGAATCACATCAGTTGCGATTATTTCTGATCTCATGTTCGTTCAAGGGTATCGGGTTTTCGGAATCTAACTATGGATATCGAATCGAAATCAAAGGAATCAATTCGATGCCAGATGTTAGTGCTGGATTGCAGTAAAGTCAATGAATCGCTGCTAAGCAAAGCTCAAGATTTGTGCAAACAGGTAGAGCATCAAATTTATGCGAATTGTACATTCAACGTCATTTAAGGTTCTAGCCTTCGTTGCTACTCGCAATATTGAGCATAATGTTGTTATTTGCGATGAGTTCAAAGCTGCTGCTGCTGCATTGCTGAAAAAGCCAATCAATAGCCGGGTTTGACGCTGTAGTGCACTATAGCTCAACTGCTAATTGGGCCGTATTTTCAGGAGCTGGTTGATCTGGCTAGATATTCAACAAATTTTAAACAAACTACGTTGAAACGTCTCTTGAACGACTGTAGTAATTCTGCTGATGAATTACGGTTTTTATTTGAATGCGAGCACCTTGTCAATGATGAAGTTTTGAGTCACTCTGGATCAACTTTTTCGTGGGTAAAAAAGATTGAGGCAATCATCGGTGAAGCTGACGCCCAGGTATTGGATTTTATTGCATTACTTATAGCGTCTGATATTTTCGACAACATCAAGCTCCTAGGAGAACGAAGAAAAATGGAGGGACAGTTCGAATCAAGAAAGGACAAATTTGCAAAATTACTCGATTCATACGCTGCCCAAGTTGCTGATTTCGCAGAATTTGTGGACGTGAAACGAGAAGCTGAATTCAATACTATTATTCGCAATGTCAAGGAGAATCTTACCGCTGCAGGTACGATAATACTCAACCATCATCTTGCCACGGCTAATATGCAACTCGGTACTCAGTCGAAGAATGCAGACGCATTCAGGAGCAGGACGAATTGCTGGGAATGACAATAACTGTGTTCTCTACATTGGATGACATCCAGAACAAAATCGTACCATTTGAGGAGTTATGGGTTCTAGTTGAGGAATTCCATCAGTACCATAGTTTATGGGTCGACGGTCCCGTTTTTTCCCTAAATGCAGAACAGGTAATCTCTACGTCTGGAGCGTTTTGCCGCTCTTAACATCCACCAGGTCAAAACAAAATGCGATTCAATGTGGCGCGCATCGTTGAAGTTATCGAAAACTCTAGCGATCGCTGCTGCAGGTGTTGCCCTCAATATCAAGGCATGAAACGTCAATGTGCGGCATGAGAGTTGGTTAACCACTTTGACACGTCAGACTTCGCTGGATGCGTTCAAACAGAACCTGCCTCTTGTAGAAATACTTTGCAATCCCGGGTTAAGACAGCGGCACTGGTCAGATATCTCCGATATCGTCGGTTTCGATCTTCGTCCAGACGATCACACATCTTTAACCCGGTGATTGTTCAAACTGTACAAATTGCTGTCATTTAACAAAGTTCCGGTTTTGTTATGCTAGGTTCGTCGATATGGGAGTCGCTAAATATACAGAACAACTTATGCAAGTTTCGGATTCAGCTTCAAAGGAGTACTCCATTGAAAAATCTGCTGATGGAATGAAAAAGGTACTGCCACGTTGCTTGGTGTAGTTATTTGATGATTGCACCTGTTTGATACTGGGAACTTTAGGAATGGGCAAGCGTTGAATTTAGTGCTGCGGCTTATCGCGATTCCGGCACATTCATCCTCATCGGTGGAGGTCTAGAAGAAATCCAAACTCTTTTGGACGATCATATTGTGAAAACACAAACCATGAAGGTATGAGTGCTTCTTCAACAACTGCATGCTAATCTAAATCGAATTATGTATAGGGTTCCAGTTTCGCAAAACCATTCGCGCAAACAATTGCTGAGTGGGAGACATGGCTGACCAACATGCAGGTAAATCTATCTGAGTGACGACAGAAGTAATCTAAGAAAATGAAACGCTGCCAGGATATAATTGACAATTGGCTTCAAGTGCAAACCACTTGGCTTTATTTGGAGCCGATATTTTCCTCCGAAGACATAATGAAGCAAATGCCTGAGGAAGGAAATTTGTTTCGGAAAGTTGATGCGTCTTGGAGAGCCATTATGTCAGATGTAAATATCGCCGCCGTTAGAATACACATTCTGTAAATTCAAATTCCTTAGGTGATTGCCGCACCAGCAGCGAACGCAGTGTCAAGTATTCCTGACATCCTGGCTACCTTGAAGTCGTCTCGCGTAATGCTTGACAGGATTCAACTGGGTCTGAACCAATATCTTGAGACCAAGCGATTATTTTTTCCACGGTAAAACAAGCTGAACGCGACTTGATTCCAAGTGCTCATTGTTGTGATTCAGGTTCTTCTTCTTATCTAACGACGAGCTATTGGAAATTTTGTCTGAAACAAAAGATCCTACTCGCGTTCAACCTCATTTGAAAAAATGTTTTGAAGGCATTGCAAAACTAGAGTTCCAAGAAAATATGGACATAACTGCCCTATTTTCATCAGAAGGTGTCAACTGCTGTTTGCACTTTGCCGATCTTCCTAACTGTGGTCAGGGGAACGGCTTGCCCTTACCTCCTCAATGAACGCAAAAGACGCAAACGGCGCCGTAGAGCGATGGCTAAGTGATGTCGAAACTCTCATGTTTTCATCAGTCAAATCCTCTATTCAAAGCTCTATCGCCGCGTTTTCTAATGAAGCTCGTGAGCAGTGGTCGTTGGACTGGCCAGGTAAACAGAAATGTCAACTGAAACAAATTTTCGCCAATTCTTAAGCCAATAGGCCAAGTTGTATTAGCAGTTAGTCAGATCTTCTGGACACAGGCAGTTGAAAAAGCAATCGAATCCGGGACTCTGAAACAATTTTTGGAAATGTCAAATTCCCAACTGCAGAAAATTGTCGCGCTGGTCCGGCAACCTCTAACTCGTTTGCAACGTCGCACACTTGGCGCTCTAGTTGTCATTGATGTTCATGCCCGTGATACTGTTCAGGCACTTGTGAACGCCAAAATTAGTCGTATTACAGACTTTCAGTGGATTTCCCAGCTTAGATATTATTGGTTTGAGGATACCGTTAAAATTCGTATTATCAACTCCGAACTTGCTTATGGCTACGAATATCTGGGCAATTCTGATCGACTTGTCATTACTCCCTTAACAGACCGATGCTATCGGACTCTAATGGGAGCGATGCAGTTCAATCTTGGGGGTGCACCTGAGGGCCCAGCTGGAACAGGAAAAACCGAGACAGTGAAGGTCAGAACAAAAATAATTTCCAAATGTTTGTGAAATCCTAATTGCTAATTTCAGGATCTTGCCAAAGCTGTTGCTATTCAGTGCGTAGTGTTTAATTGCTCTGATGGCCTTGACTATTTAGCAATGAGCAAGTTCTTCAAAGGGCTGGCGTCTAGTGGTGCTTGGGCATGTTTTGATGAATTCAATCGCATCGACTTGGAAGTGCTATCTGTTGTAGCACAACAAGTATCATCAATTCAAAGAGCAACTGCGGCTAAGCTGGGTCACTTTCGGTTCGAAGGGACAGAAATTCGACTTCGACAGACATGCAATATTTTCATCACAATGAATCCGGGTGAGCCGTTTAAATCTCCATGACAGTGATGTTCTCATCGGAATTTCAGGATATGCTGGGCGCTCCGAGCTACCTGACAATTTGAAAGCATTGTTCAGGACAGTGGCCATGATGGTTCCCAACTACGAAATGATTGCAGAAATCACTCTATATTCTTGTGGTTTCATTGAAGCCAGGTCGCTGGCAAGGAAGATCGTGGCAACGTTTCGCTTATGCAGTGAACAGCTTTCCTCTCAAGATCACTACGATTATGGAATGCGTGCAGTGAAAGCAGTGCTAATGGCTGCCGGAAATTTGAAGCGACTGGAGCCTAATGAAAACGAGAGCCGTCTAATGCTCCGCTCAATTAATGATGTTAATCTGCCGAAATTTCTCTCACAGGATATTCCGCTTTTCCAAGGAATTATTGGCGATTTATTCCCTGGGGTTAGCTTGCCCGTTAATGACTATTCGCAACTTCTGCCGTTAATCAATGCCGACATTTTGTCGCGGGGGCTTGAACCGGTTCCTGAATTTTTGGCAAAAATTCTGCAGTTTCACGAGATGATAAAGGTGCGGCATGGTCTAATGTTAGTTGGACAACCGTTTTCTGGAAAAACGTCTGCAATAAGAATCTTATCATCTGCATTGTCAAAACTTGGTGAAGAATCGGACACTGTTGAAGTGGTTACAATTAATCCTAAATCTATCACACTTAATGAAATTTATGGTATTCAAACCACTTGCGGCCCTTCTATACGTTTTTAATGTTAGATGTTCAGGTCAATTCGATGCTGTATCACATGAATGGAAAGACGGTGTCCTTTCGATACATTTTAGGCGGTTGGCTTCGCTAGAGTCGCCTTCTAAAAAATGGGTTCGTCCACTATTTGACTAAAGTTACGTAGACTGAGTAAGTATAACAGATCGTCTTCGATGGTCCCGTTGATACCCTCTGGATCGAAAATATGAATACTGTTCTTGATGATAATAAGAAGCTATGCTTAATGTCTGGTGAAATCATTCAAATGTCGTCAACAATGAACATGATTTTTGAGGTAGGTACTGAACTGTGATGGGCTAAAAATTCAACTGATATTGTAACCTAGGTGGCCGACTTGGCTGTAGCATCTCCAGCAACTGTTTCTAGATGTGGCATGGTTTATGTAGAACCGCAATGTCTCGGCATTAAGCCATTGCTTGATTCCTGGCTAACATCAATGTCGTCAATGGAATCGTTCAATGCGGAACAATTTACTTTGCTTTTCAAACGATTCGTTCCTACTTGCCTTGAAGTCAGAATTATCAGTTTTCATGTCGCATTTTCTTACATAATATTGTTCTGCAGCTTGTTCGGCGAAAATGTACTGAATATTGTACTACAAGCGATATGAATCTGGTCATTAGCATGTTCAGAATTTTCAAAGCTTCGCTAAAGGAGTCGAAATCCGTTATTGGTAAGTTTAAGTGAGAATACAAGGTTTTCTGTATTACGCTTACATAGTTGTTTTGCAGGTTCGCGAGATATGGAAGGACTATTCGTCTTTTCGTTGATTTGGTCAGTTGGAGCTAGTGTAGACTTCAGCGGCAGACAAGAATTTGACGCTACTATTCGAACTATATCTAATGAAGCCAAACTTCAGGTATCCTGGCGATATGTGTCATGCTTCGAATGTTATTATTCAATGATCAACATAGGCCAAATTGCCAGATAAATGCTTAATGTACGACGTTTTGTGGACCAATTCTAGTTGGGTAAACTGGTCAGGTGACCCGAATGCAACCGGAACAAGTTTTCAAATAGAGCCAGATGCTAGGATTCAAGAAATTATTGTACCAACTATTGATTCAGCTCGATATAGCGCCATCGCTCAGTTGTTCGCTCGTAATCGAATTCCTGGACTGTTTGTCGGCCCAACAGGAACTGGGAAGACTGCATACGTTGGAAAGGCTCTAACACAACTAGATAAAGAGGCTTTCCTTCCATTGCTCATTAACTTTTCTGCTCAAACGACTGCATCGCAAACTCGCGAAATCATTGACGCCAAGATGGTATCAAAGCGTTCATAGTTTCGCATTTATCTGATTTTGTTTTAGGAAAGAAAAAGAAAAGGCGTTTTTGGATCTCCAGGCGGCAGGAATGCCCTCGTCTTCATTGATGATTTGAACATGCCAAAACCTGAAGTTTTCGGTGCACAATTACCAATCGAGCTGATTAGACAGTTGATCGATCACGGGGGATGGTAAACCTTGACATTATGGGACAGATATATGAAATGAACATTATCTGGTATAGGTACGACGTTGCCGATGCATCTTTCCGTAATTTAATCGACACCACCGTCTTGGCGGCAATGGGTCCTGCAGGTGGAGGGCGAAACTTTGTCACTACGCGACTAACACGACATTTTAACCACGTTTCAATGACACCATTTGATAATGACAACCTCAACACGATATTCAGAACAATTCTTCTCTGGCATTTGGGTAACAAAGTAAATATGGTATTAGAAAATTTGTGACGTGGTCTATTTTGGTGATAGGCAAGGGATTCGCGCCTGATATTGCGCTATTTGCCAGCAAAATCGTTGACGCCACTCGCTCAATATTTTTGACGGCAATATCCGAGTTACTACCCACGCCAACGAGGTCGCATTACACTTTCAATCTTCGTGACTTTGCAAGCGTCATTCGTGGAATTTGCATGTCTCATCCGGATGAAATATCTGACAGATTCGCAATGGTAATCCATAAATTATGAAGTCTTGAATCTAACTGTGACAACTTCCGCAGATTCGACTTTGGGTTCATGAAATTCACCGCGTTTTTGCTGATCGACTTATTGACGATGACGACTCCATCAAGTTTTTAAAATGGGTTCGTTCAGCTTGCACAAAAACTTTGAATGCAGATTTCGACCAATGTCTGCTGCGACTTGATAAGAATGGAGACGGCAAAGTCGATACACTTGATGAAGTTAGTCCATATTTGGTAAGGGTATTGCCTTATGCTCAAAACGTATATATAGGTTCGGGGTTTGTTGTTCGGGGACTTCCTGACCAAAAAGGGGTCGAGGAAGCCGTATGAAGAAATCCCAGATTTGATTCATATGCGCGAAGTGTTTATGGCTCACTTAGATGACTACAATCAGCAATGTAGTTCGTCAATGCGCTTAGTTCTCTTCAGATACGCTTTAGAACATATTTCTAGACTCTCCCGTATTCTCAAACAACCTGGGGGACATGCTCTTCTTGTCGGTGTTGGCGGAACAGGCCGTCAATCGTTAACTCGCCTTGCCGCTCATGTTTCTGGATACAAGGTCCAGCTGCATACCGAGCGTATGTGCCCGTCGCCCCGCTGACAGTGTGTTCTGGATATAGGTTTTCCAAGTCGAAATGTCAAAAAATTATGGAATAACTGAATGGCGTGAGGATCTGAAAAAAGTTCTCAGATCTGCAGGGGAGAAAATGATACCTACAGTGTTCCTCTTCACCGATTTGCAGATAAAATATGAAGAGTTCTTAGAAGATATAAATGGCATCTTGAATTCAGGAGAAGTGAGGCAACAGAGTATAGGCTTTCACAAAACAAATGGCTAATCAGCACTGATCGATCAGGTTCCCAACCTTTTTCCACTGGAAGAGCGTGCGGAAATTTGTGCCAACGTTGCGCCAAATTTCAAACGAGCTCATCGAGGAGCTGAAGGGACGCCGCAACAATATATGTCCTTTTTTATCGATATGGTTCGAGCGCACCTTCACGTATTTCTGTGCATGTCTCCTATTGGAGATGCTCTTCGCTCTCGTCTGAGAATGTTTCCCTCGTTCGTAAATTGTTGTACCATCAACTGGATGCAGAAATGGCCCCAAGATGCGTTAGGTTGGTCGTCTGATATCTTCATCTGGCCCGTTGATTCTCAGGCCTGGTTTTCAGAGACGGTGGCTCATGAATTCCTTGCCGATGTTGATTTGCCGGACTCAACTCGTAGATGCTGTGTCTCTATGTGTGTTAATTTCCATCAAAGCGCCGATGATCTAGCAAAACGTTTTTATCAAGAATTACGCCGAAACTGCTACGTAACGCCCTCGTAGAAAACATGAGGTTTCCTATGATTATGTTGTTAAATTTCGTATAGTTCATATTTAGAGCTTATCATGGCATTCAAAATACTTCTTGCTGAAAAGAGAAAGCAAGTAACAACCTCAAAGAACACCTATGAAGTCGGCCTTCAAGTTTTAGCAGCAACTGCTGCCCAGGTTTGTGCAAAATTTTACGGTATAGTTCCAGATTTGGTGTTTACGTTGTCGATAGGTAAAGGCAATGCTTGTCGAGATTGAAGAATTGCGGCCTGTCCTAATTCGAACGGGGCAAGAAACGAGCGAAATGATTGTTCAAGTTGATAAAGAAACAATCGAAGCCGAAGTACTTACTGGAACGATTCATCACCAGAACAACTAACTGGAGTTGCATTTAGGCAATAAGAGCTGGCGTCAAGCAAGAAGAGTCTGTTGCTAACGAGAAAGCCGCAGCTGCGAAGGCGATTGCAGACGAATGTGGTGCCGAACTTGCTCAGGCTATGCCCATTCTTGAGGCGGCGGTTGCCGCACTGAACACTCTGACAAAAAATGATCTGGTAGAAGTCAAAGCCATGAAGAGCCCTCCAGCTGGAGTCCTCGTCGTAATGGAAGCTGTATGTATAATGATGAACATTGCCCCCACACGGACGCCTGATAGCACTGGGAAAATGGTGAAAGACTACTGGGATCCAGCTAAGAAGAAACTTCTCAGCGATCCTAAGCTGCTGTCAGCACTGTCAGCATATGACAAGGATAACATTCCTAGAGAAATTATTAAGAAAATTGCCACGTATATCGAGAACCCTCTGTTTGATCCGGGGTCAGTGAAAAAAGCCTCAAAAGCTGCGTTTGGCCTGTGCTCCTGGGTTCGCGCCATGTATCAATATGATGAAGTCGCTAACACTATCCGTCCAAAACGTGAAGCCTTAGATCAAGCCAAAGCTGAATACGCCATTGTAGAGAAGGTATGTTTGGCGAAATTTCTTGTGGTCTCATCGTCAATTTTTGTCGTCCATTTAGGGTTTATTGGCAAAGCAAGCAGAATTGAGCAGCGTTGAATATAAATTAGCCAACTTCAAGTCCACGTTGGCAGGTATGCAGCAGAAAAAGGCAGACTTAGAGGCTCAAGTTGAACTTTGCGGCAAGAAGCTATTACGTGGCCAACAATTAATAGGTGGGCTTGGCGGTGAAAAGGATCGCTGGACAGAAGCCGCTATTAATCTCGGCGTCCAATACGAGAACCTTGTCGGAGATGTCATATTAGCATCTGGAGTCATAGCTTATCTTGGCGCGTTTACTGCTTCTTATAGAAGTAGCTGTGTCGATTCATGGAGAAAACTCTGTAAAGCTTCAGGACTTTCATGCGCAGAACGGTTCTCTTTAGCAAACGCATTAGGTTCTTTCATCATGGGCAGGTTGCTGCAATTGATTGTTGAACCAATTTATCATCTGTTAGGTGATTCGGTCAAGATTCGTCAATGGACCAATGACGGATTGCCAAATGACGCCTTTTCCATTGACAACGCCATCATCATTGATAAAGCTCGACGATGGCCATTAATGATCGATCCGCAAGTGCGTATCTGGCCCCATTTTGAAGTAAATGGCTTCAGCTATTAATGATACTTTCAACTAGGGGCAAGCCAACTTTTGGATCAGAAATTTGGAACGTGAGAGGAAATTAATCATATTCAAAATGGCTGATGCGGATTTTGCTCGGCGTCTTGAAGGTATCAATTTGAAAAATTATGATCTAGGCAAGGTGATGAACTGCCACCGAATTTAGGAGGGATCCAGTTTGGTATTCCTTGCCTGTTGGAGAACGTTGGGGAAGAGCTCGATCCCACCTTTGAACCGGTGCTTTTGAAACAGACCTATAAAAAAGGAGGTGCTACTCTAATCAAGTTGGGTGACACTGAAGTCGAATATTCCGAAAATTTTAGGTACTGTTTGTTATGCAACTTTGTCTTGATTATTGCCTAAGCGTATGTCAGATTTTATATCACAACCAAGTTGCGGAATCCACACTATTTACCCGAACTTTCGACGAAAGTTACATTGATTAATTTCATGATTACTCCGGCGGGTCTTGAAGATCAACTGCTAGGAATTATTGTCGCAAGGTAGTTTCAACCTGTATAAGTCATAACGTGGGCTCATCTAAGATTAGAGAGCGCCCTGAGCTTCAAACAGAAAAGAATCGCTTGATAGTTCAGAGCGCTGAAAATCGCAAAAACCTCAAAGAAATCGAAACCGAGATTCTAAAGGTTTTATCTTCTTCGGAAGGGAACATTCTTGATGATGAAAGCGCCATCCAAGTGTTATCGGCGTCGAAAAACATATCGAATGATATTGCCGAAAAACAACTTGTAGCAGACAAGACTGAAAAAGAGGTATTGCACCCAAGCACTGTAGTCGATGCTAACAAAGTGTTCAGATTGATGTTGCACGAATGGGATACAAACCTGTCGCTGCCCACTCCTCAGTTCTATTTTTTTGCATTGCTGATCTGGCAAACATCGATCCTATGTATCAGTATTCTCTAGCGTGGTTTATAATACTGTATGAGAAAGCTATCGCGGGTAGTGAACCAAGTAATGTTTTGGAGACGCGATTGCAAAGTCTCAATGACTATTTCACATTCTCTTTATTTTGTGCAATTTGTCGCTCGTTATTCGAGAAAGATAAACTGCTGTTTTCGTTCCTGCTTGCTGTCAATATCTTGAAAAACAAAGGCACAGTAAACCATGATCAATGGAGATTCCTCATGACTGGTATTCAACGCATCTCGTTTGAGATCTTTGTTTCCAATGCGTTTACGGTTCAGGAGGGGTTGGCGTTGAGAGTGACGGTGCGCAAGCGCTTTCCAATCCTTTCCCTTCGTGGTTGCAACAGACAGCATGGGCAGAGATATGTCGTTTGTCAGCGTCGTTCCCGGAATTTTCGTCGTTCGCCTCCACATTCAATGAATATGGGATGGATTGGAAGAGAATATTTGATGGTTCCGAACCACATCGGATTCGTCTACCATCAAGTTTCCAAACTGGTAAACTCAATCATCCAGTTGACAAATCAGCCGTAACATCTTTGTTAGATCTGTCATCATTTCAAAAACTACTCATTTTAAGGTGTCTGCGACCTGATAAGGTTATTCCTGCCGTGAGAGATTTCGTTGGGGAAACCCTTGGGCAACGGTTTATCGAGGTGCCGCCATTTGACTTGGCTGGTGCCTTCAAAGATTCAGACCCTGCAATCCCGTTGCTTTTTGTTCTGTCCCCTGGATCGGTATATTGCCTCAAACTAATACTGCTTGGCGTTACTCTAACTAAAGAGTCACTTTCAGGATCCGTTTTCAAGTCTAATAAAATTCGCGACTGACCTTGGATTTAGTTCCAAACTTGAATCAATCTCTCTCGGCCAAGGGCAGGTATGGACAACTGAAATGATCTCGCTTCCGATTTAAGTTGCTTTTGCCAATTTAGGGTCCTCATGCGGCAGCAGCAATTATAGCAGGTCAGGCAAAAGGATCGTGGGTGATTCTGCAGAATTGTCATCTGGCTGTGTCGTGGATGACGGCCCTAGAACGAATAATTGAGTCAACTACTGTTGGAAATGTTCACGCTGACTACCGGCTGTGGCTGACATCATATCCTTCGGAGCAATTCCCAATTTCCATTCTCCAAAAAGGCATCAAAATGACCAACGAACCTCCGAAGGGACTCCGAGCAAATCTACTGTCATCATACTCGCGAGATCCTATCAGCGATCCTGAGTTTTTCAGTGGCACTAACCATCAACCGCAATGGTAAGAGATTCCAACGTCGTCCTTTGGCTCAATCAACACGATTGATGTGAGCTCTTCAGGGCCTCCCTATTATTTGGTTTATCTTTTTTCCATGCGTTAGTTCAAGAACGTCGTTCGTTTGGGCCTTTGGGCTGGAACATCCCATACGAGTTTAACGAAAGCGATTTAAGGATTAGCGTACGCCAGCTGCATATGTTTGTTGGGCGTTCGGAAACAATCGAGTCTATACCTTACGAGGCAATCCGGTATCTCGTTGGAGAGTGCAACTACGGTGGTCGGGTGACCGAAGAGTGGGACAGGCGAACCCTCTCTAATTTGCTGTTGAGATACATATCGCCGGATATGCTTCAAGCAGGGGCTTCGATGTCGGCGTTAGGTGCATATCAGGTGAAGCGGTCAATATACGATATGCCTTACGAGTAACTTTTTTAAACTATTAGGTTCCTGCGTTATCTGGGTCATATCCAGATTATTTGGAGCATATCAAGGCGTTGCCCAGTTTTGCCCGTCCTGAAGTGTTTGGGCTCCATGAAAACGCCGATATCACGAAAGATCGCAACGAGACTGCAACGCTTTTCCGATCAATTCTGTTGACCCAAGCTCGAAGCACTACTTCTGGGACTAAGTCAAAGGTAAATTGGCGAAATCCTGGCGTTGCTAGGAAGTAACCAATGTAAATTATTAGGAACTGATATTGAAAGAAATTTCTTCCGATATTGTCTACAAAATACCACCCCCGTTTGATCTTGACAGTGTCTATTCTAAATTTCCAGTCAACTACAAAGAGAGCATGAATATTGTTCTCCGTCAAGAGCTGATTCGTTATAATCGCCTAGTTGTTGTGATTCGCAACTCAATGAACGACCTTCAAAAGACGTTAGGTTTGTGAATCTGAAACAATGTTGCTCCTCAATCTAAACTGTCCTAGCTGGTTTGATGGCGATGTCATTCGATTTGGAACAAATTAGCGATTCTTTGTTTAATGGGTGTGTTCCCAAGAAATGGCTGTCGGTTTCTTACCCGACAATGAAACCGCTATCGAGCTACATCAGCGACTTGATGAACCGATTACAAAATTTCCAGAAATGGATGGATACTGGGATAGCCCCCGACATTTTTTGGTTCTCCGGGTTCTTCTTCACGCAGTCGTTTTTGACAGGTGTTCTCCAGGTAAATGCTCGCGTGTCCTCCTTTCAAAGGCCATAAAATTTGAGCCATTACTTACAGAATTTTGCGAGGAAGCATGCTATTCCTATTGACGAAGTGAGTTTCGATTTTGAATTCGTTAAAAAGGGCACATTGGCCGTCCGTCCTACAGAGGGCGCTTACGTTGACGGTTTATTCCTTGAGGGAGCACGTTGGGATGACGAGACATGTATGCTTGCGGAATCTGAACCGAAAATTCTTTTTTCGCCGGCACCCGTCATATGGTTGCATCCCATGAAAACGTCTGAGATTAATGCAGCAAACAAGTACGACTGTCCAGTGTACAAAACAACTGAACGCCGAGGGATTCTTTCAACAACGGGACATTCCACTAATTTTGTGATGTCAATTCGATTGCCAACTGACCGCCCCGCCAGCCACTGGGTTCAGCGTGGCGTGGCTTTGGTCACTCAATTGGATGATTGACCCCAGGCGATGAATTGTTCCATCTACTGTAGCTGCTTACATTCAAAAAAATAAACGGTTATATTTTCAAAGTATGCACATTAATCCCATTCCTAAACGATCAATAAGTATGTCTTTAAAAGAAGGTACGTACAACCGATTGGTTTCGTTTTGCAAAACTGCTGTGAACATAGCTCCCTACACTGTTATTCCAGCATTCACGCTATGGAAATGAGCATTGAGGCATTGTCTCCTGACAAGCATTGGCAACGATCTCCGATCATGCCACAAGGGTGCTCAGAACGTCCCAAAATATGCATCGACCATAGTGAAACAAAATCCACTTGATTGAGTTATGAGTAAATGAGCTTGCGACTTTATTGTGGAACCGAGCGTAAAGGATTCCTAGCAATCAACGATGTATTTGAAAAAGCGAGCACTAAAAGAAACTACGGCGCCGCAATTCCAATGATACCACAGGCGAGGCGCCCTGCATACTTCATCACACAGAGACATTTACGGACGGTCAAAGAAGTTACCTCCAGCATTACCAGTAGTCTTTGAAAGTGGATGGCCTCCTTTGCCAAGATCATCTACATCTGTTGAAACTCTGAGAACTTTGCAGACGTGAAAAAATAGTCGTCCCAGTTACTTTCGTGTACAACAAAGGCTCGCCCCATTACATTATTTGCACCCATGAGCGCAATTTGATTATCGGTAATATTAATGTCGGCAACGCCTAGTTAAAACATAAAAATTAGCAGTAGGAAGCGACAAGGTGGGACATATGATCTACCGTCAGCGTTAGCAGTAATATTGCCAAGATCCCCAGTATGACGTTCAACATCTGTTGGCGCTCCATGAGTTTTGCCGTGCGGGTTGAAATGACCACCGGCAGACGTGCATCCTTGGGAAATGTCACCTGGAAAGTCTTAGAAACAACAATACTGTTGGCTTCCATTTGCAGATACCGAATTCATGCACGTGGAATCCATGTTGCCCCTATCATCAGGTCATTAGCGATAGATGGACAGACGGTGACGCTGGGAATGTACCGGGACCAATCCACGAACCGAACCTGTGATTGTGGTGGGAGCACCCTCAGCTGTTTGCTGGAGGGTCACCAGTCCGTTGACACTTTCGCCTTTGATGACGCAAACAGCCTTCATGGCGAGACACGACTAAATGACAGAGAAATGCGCCCGTAACGTGTACGTACGTACAAACCAAATTCATGAGGTTCGACAGGTTACAGTCAGGTTAGGTACATTTCATGGTACAGTCAAAGGTGGTTGCGGCATTCACGCAGTTTGCCCACTGGACTAGTCGGAACATTTCCTGTTTTCGGCAGTCAATGCCGGACACCCGGACCGGCGGACGTCCATTCGAGTCGTTTTTAGATCTTTCAACGCTCGGTCAATGTTATGCGTAGGCCGCACGCTTCAGCAAAAACAAAATGGGCGACGTCCTCTTGTACTCCCAAGGCCTACGGCTTCCCTGATTTTTTACTTCCCAGTCACCAGGTTTCGTATAGTCCCCGATGCCGCAATAATCGATTACCAGAATATCCATGCAAAAGGAATTATTGTCCCCGTCGGAATCAAGCGAATGAGTTCCATCCGTTACGACCTCGCCGCAACGTCGGTCATAATCGCTGTCAGGGCGTCCTGAAAGCGCAGATTGCGGATGTTTTGGACTTGAATTGCCTGGTCGGAACGTGGCACATTTTTGCGATTGTGGCAGACGCGGCGGTTCTGCTATTGCTGTTGGCCGTCGGTTGTAGCAGTGGGTTAGGTAATGGGGAGGAAATGTACTCGTGGCGCTGAAGTGTCGCTGGCGACCCGGACTCCTAGCGCCAGCATATGCCGATTTGCTCGGGGATTCGACGTGGACGGGTGCCAAAAGTCGCAACACTACCCTCTGCAGGGCGAGTTTGCACCCGTTCACTCCGAGCCCTCGAGATCTTGGCAAAGGGGGGGACCACTGGAAATGCTGTAGGTAATCATTGTGACCGTCCGTAATTCGCTTTATGTCCGGTGGGGACAAAATGCAGAGAATTAAAATCATTGTCGTTGTGGATAATGTACAGACAAAAGCTGGTGTTCGTGACTGTTATTCGGTTTTTGGAAAATACCACCATCACTCGTTTGTGAAGAAATCGGCGGTCTCAATTCCGATTGGCTACAGATGGAAGGCGATCGTTCTGCACAACCAAGCAATTCTGATCAAGTCCTGGGAGTGGAGATGGTCGGCAGGCGAATTGGTCATAATGGCCAGATAGAAGCTCCAGCCCGAAGGTGGCCCGGGTTGGCGGCACCTCTCTTGTCTTCACATTGTTCGAGTAATGGGGGGTATTTCCAAATGACGATTATCAGTCTCCGAACCCGTTTTGGTCTGTCCATTATTCACCAAAACAGTGTCGCTGTTTCGAGAAAACATTGATGGCATCACGTCCCTCTGTTCTACGTGCCAAACCGATTGCGTCTGCGATGTCGGATTGTTTTTTTTCTGACCATAGTTTTGATGGACTTTTTCATGTATTAGGTATAAACTCTTGGGGCGATGTGATGGACTCCAATGGCGACACGTTATTCCTCTCATATCTGGCGATCAACTTGCCAGGATCGGCTCTAGCGCGCCTCTCGATATCGTTCCGGGTCCCTGGGAAATCCATGATCGTTTTCCCCTCGTTCTTCCTGTCGCACAAACACACAAACCTCAGTTTCATCAACGACACCCACAGATCATGTCTGGGCGAACGTCAAAACCTACCAGCTCAAATACAGGTCATAATATAGGCTAATATACAATACCCCCATTGTATCCATTACGGAATTACGGCGAACGCACAGCGAGTATATCTTCGTCTCCCTTAACACATTCAGACAGACACCCGTCAGGTTTAACGATACCACCGCAAACGGCAGACTCTGTGCCACACATGTGGGAAACACGTTACCGGGCGGAAAAAACGAAACTCGACCACACTCTGCCGGGGTGCCCGACAGAGTGTAACGCAAAAACCGCGAGTCAGCCCACGTTACCTGGCGGTCGTCCCGTGACAGTGTGAAGATTCGCTGCAGTAACGGCGGCGATTGTTTCATGAAATACAGGAGCTGTAGGAGGCCGAAGACACCGGAGCCGCGCAGGTCGGTGGCCGGATCGGCGCCCTGGAACCCGATCACCTCCCAATGACGCCCCATCCTTGGACACGGCTCGGTCTGGCCCGTCAGACCGCGGTAGATGCTCTGGATCAGGCGCTCGTGCACCTCGAGCGCGTCGGTGTCGAGCGGGGTCGCGGCCATGGCGAAGACGGAGTCCCGCTCCTGACGCAGGTGGACCTGGCGGAAATCGGGCGGTCCGAAGACTTGATGGACGAACCGGAACAGGCAATTGCGTTGGCGGAAATCGAATCGTTCGATCCTGTTGAGGACGGTGTCATCGTCGAGGATGAGCGTCTGTAGAACGTCCCTGGCTTCGTTGTACCCGATCGGGGTCCATCGCCCTTTCGGGCGTATTCCGGCCGGGGAATTCACCAGGCGATCCTCCTCCTGTTTGGCGATCTGTTCGCGAAACTCATTGACGGCGGCCCATTCGTCATCGTCGGTCGCCGGGATCAGCAACCGCGTTCCTAGCGCCCTGTCGTCATCGATGGGCGATTCGCCATCCGGTCCCTGGTCGGCGATGATCGCCGTCGTTCCCTCAACCGCGGGCGCGTTTTCCTCTGGCACCACCCGGTCCTCGTCGCCCTGCTCAACCGAGCTGTGATCGTCATCGAGCAGCGAACCGTTCTCCGATCGGGCGACATCGTCCCAGACATCGAACTCGTCCCCCCCGAACTGAAAGGTGGTTTTGGCGTCATCCCCGTCGTCATCCGAAGTTCGGCTTCTTTCAGCGCCGAACCCAACACAGACGACCTCCGGATCGCGAAACGACACCCGACGTCGCTGTTTGCCCGAATTCGCCTCCTTCACCGACGATTCCGCATCGTTATCGTCGTTGGCGATATCGCCCCCGATCGCCGCCAAGTTCACGGTCGCGTCCGCTCCCGTGTCCATATCAAGGCGGCGAACGCACAAACTCTAATCCATCTTGGCGAATGTCGGTCGAATGGTGTTGATGAATTATCGTGTGACGAACAACTGGACAACCGACGGGAAAACCAACACACACCCAACTTCTCCTGGCAGTTTTCGCTATCGCCATCGGGTGCTGTTACGCCATCTCCCAATCCAACATTGCCGTTTCCGTGGCGGGTTCGTCCGAGAACCAATTACCGCCTTCCTGATCATCCGAGTCTCAAACCCTGCCGCATGCGACGCCCCGCCCCATAGCGCCAGCGCTCAACAATCGTCGGCGCTTGCGCATCGAATCACAAATTTAACCCCAACAATGAGAGAGTTGAGGATGTATGGCAACATCGTGGCTAGATATAACCCAAGTCTTCATGGCGAAAACGAGATCCCGTCGCCACGATCACGATGGTTTTGGCAATGACAAACAGAGAGATCCGGCGGGTAAATACAGAAAGAACGAACAAGATTTTCGTTAAAAAAATTGTGTATTTCTGAGCGATAGGTACAATCATAGAGTCTCACGACAATCAGAATCGCCATTGGCGATCAGTTGAGTTGAAGACGGGACTGCTCTGTCGTTGGGCAATTCCAGGTTCAGCTCTGACATGGACTTGGCCAATCGAGCCTGGTTCATCGACGGGTGTCTCGACGACAACCTCTTGTTGTCGTCGGAACCGGACGCGATCGACGATGCGCCCGCGAACGGGGCCGGGTCCTGGCGCACGAACCCCTTTGACGCCTAAACAACCAAACCGTCATCAGAATCGCGATGGAAGCGAACAACAAAAACGGGGGTCGGATTACGGCGCGAACGAATCCTAGGAACGGCGGCGATGGGGCGAACGGGCGGGACTGGAATTCGGGGTGAAATTGGGTGCCGAAATAGAACGGATGGTCGGGGAGTTCAGCGATCTCCATGCGCTCGGCCAGGACGTCTTCGCCAGAGAACACCAATCCCCCGTCCTTCAGCGCCTTCGTGTATTTCGGATTGACTTCGTACCTGAAAACGACGCTGAGAAAAACCGCCCGATCGGAAACTATCTGTGAACGATGTTCTACCGGTGACGATGGCGCTCGGAGATCTGCGAATGGCCACAGTACAGCTGGAAGGCGAGCGTGTCGGGTTTGACCTTGGTGACCCGCGAGCCCAGGCGCATCGTCCCGCCCATCTGGGTTGTGGAGATCTCGGGCATGAACATGATCACGGGCTGGTCAGTGTACTCGTCGAACTCGGTGCTGGTGGCGTCTGACAGCCCACAGACGTTGCGGGCGAATTCCAGGACCTGGACCTGCATCCCTAAACAGATTCCCAGAAACGGGACCCGGTTTTCGCGGGCGTATTGAGCGGCGAGGATTTTGCCCTCGACCCCACGACTGCCGAAACCGCCCGGGATTAGAATTCCATCCACCGATCGCAGCGTCGACCACGCGCTCTGAAAACGGAATGGGTGTGAGGGATTATCGGTGGAACATTGCGGTGATCAGACGTGGTGTTGCGTAGGGTGTTCGGTTTGCGTCCTCGGCTCTAGGTCCGACGAATCGACCCAGGAGATGGTGAGTTTCAGGTTGGTGGCGATCGCCGAATGGGTCAGCGCCTTCAACACCGACAGATACGAGTCCGACAATCCGTTATACTGAACACGAACGTTCGTTAGCAACGACGACGAGCAACGACAATTCAACAACAACATTGTGAAAAAATTGCAACAACAAAACACAGTGGAGGAGGATTTTTCGAAACGAATACAACCGGAAATGTACCTTGCCAACGATGCCGATATTGACCGGGGAGGTGACATTATCGAAGGTCTGTGCTAGCTCCCTCCATTGGGGCATATCTTCAGGGGGCATCACGTTGAACCGCAAGCACGACAGGATCAGGGACGGCAATCGCTGGTCCATCATGCACAGCGGCGCGTGGTACAGGTTTTTCAGATCCGGGACCGACAGCACGTGCGACGACGGCACCATGCAGAACCTGGGCGCCATCGAAAAACCAGTCAGCGAACGATGAAACCGCCCTGAGATGGCACAGATGGGCCTTACAGCGAGATCTTCTGCTGGACGGCGCGCGATAGGGAAAGGGAGCTGCGACAAACGATGATATCGGGGGATAAACCACCAGCGCGAAGCTCACGAACGGAATGCTGAATCGGTTTGGATTTCTGTTCGCCAACGGCGCCGACAGTCGGGACCAGGCTCACGTGAACGTGGCAGAAATTGTCACGTCCGACCTGAACCGCAAACGCGTTCAGCGCAGACCGAGCAAAACGGGGGGCGAGCGCGCCCGACCTTGAACTGGAATTGGCGCAACGCCTCCACGAACAGCATCGATTCGATGTCGCCGACGGTCCCGCCGAGTTCGATTATGCATACGTCGGGGGCGGCGTCGGGGGTCTTTGAGTGATTGCAGACCGGTCGGACGGCGACACGCTCAATCCAGTCCTGGACAGCGTCGGTGGCGTGTGGAACCTGAAAATGGCAATTATCGGGTGGGCGATCGGGCGAATGATTTCTCGCAATCCGAAAACGTACGACTTGGACGGTCTTGCCGAGGTAATCACCACGTCGTTCGCGCTGGATCACGAGGTCGTAGATCTTGCCGGTCGTGATATTGTGGTCCTTGGTCAAGGACACATCCAGGAAGCGCCTGCGATCCCGGATTTAGCAACAGACGCCGGGGCGGTTGTTAGGCTATTTTCCTAACTCGTAATTGCCGAGGTCGAGGTCGGCTTCGCCACCGTCGTCCAAAACGTAGACCTCCCCATGCTCATATGGCGACATGGTCCCCGCATCCTTGTTCAGATACGGGTCGATTTTGATGGACGTGACCTGGGCGAATCCAACATTATTGACGGGAGCGAAAACCAGAACAAAAAATAAACCTTGAGGTCGCAATGCTGAAGCAGAACCCCGATCGATGACGCCGTAATCCCTTTGCCAAGGCCGGAGACAACGCCTCCCGACACCAGGACATATTTCATATCTGCACAACGAGAATCGCCAAGAGCGATCCCACGATCAGTACTGAACCGGGGCGGATCTGGGGGGCGCGCGCGTCTGCCCAACACCGACCTGTATTAGAGTCGGCCCCGTTCGCCCAACACACCGCCGCCGTTTCTGGTCGAATCGATTGCGATCCAACTGTGGCCCCGGCAGATACGACTCTGCAGCGATACCTGCCGCGTTGGGTCGCGGGTGGCGGTCAAAACATGACTCGACTCGATAGTCCGCCGCGCAATCCGAAACTCCGTCTACGGTCTCCCTGCGATTTTCTCGCACCCACAGTGGCGGTTGAGCTGAACACTTTTTTCCTTAATCCATTCGAGTGCAAGTTTCCCCAGGTCATAATGGGCCGGTTCTCGTCGGTATTGGGGATTGGCCCGGTCGGCCAGCAGAATTCGTTGATTTTATTTGGCGGAAAATGTTGCCGATTTCGGTGATAATGTTCTCTGACCCCCCACCCCCTGATGCCGACCACTTCGCGAACAGATCCACTAATCCAATCGACGATGTCGGTGTGATCGCTGCGGCGCGGCGCTTCTCTACGTCATTCCACATCTGGCAGCGGTGTCTGTTTTTGTTTAGAAAGGGGACCTTATAATCACAGACACATCGCCGCAACAGATGCAGTTCCGTCCCTGGTTCGCACCCATCGAGCCCCTGCTCGTTGACATCACTCGTAGAAACGAGACAAACCGGGGGGGGGAGGAATATCGATAAGCACCATATGTGTGGATGGATTGAAAATATCGGGGAAGGGGGGATCGTCAGCGATATGATCTGTGCCAGAGTTTCCAGCGCTGACGGCTTTGAGGCACAGGTTATTGCGGAACGACATTGCACCCCAGCGACGCGACGCCCATCATGATCCCATAATCGCACAACGCTCGCACCCCGGCCTTAACGACCGCCGCCATTTTCGCCCTTCGAACAATGGAGACGATAGCTCAGGACGCGTCCATGTGGACGCAATACGTCAGAGGCATGGCGCTATACATCGCCCATACCGACATTCGACTTGGCCAACGTATTTACGGCGGTCGATCCCAGATCTATCGCGCCACGATCTACACGCGTCGTCAGCGCTTCGCCGTCAAATGTCTGCCGATGGCAACGGCCCAGTCCCGCCTGCTGGCACTAAACGAGATGCAGCGATGGATGTCGTTTCGCCATCCGAACATCCTTCCGTTGGTCGGCGTCTCGAATATCCCCGACGACAATGGCGTGCTCGAGCTGGCGTTGATCTCCGAGTTCGCCACGTTCACGTCGTTGTCGTCGTTGATGCTGTGGGTCCTGGGACACCAATCAGGGAAACACACACCGCCCCGACCAACTTGTTGTTGTTTGTGCAGGTACCGCGCCGCTCCTGAAGGTGTTGTTTTGCGCCTTGCGCGCGATATCGCCTCTGCCTTACACTACATCCATTCGCAACGAATCATATACGGTGATCTCCATTCTCGCAACGTCGTGGTCAACAGCGATTTACAAGCTCTGGTATCGCCCCAACCGTTGTTGTATATTCCCCCGTTAATCTGAAACGCCCAGCTGATCGATTTCGGGAGTTGCACCGATAACGAGTTCGGCACGCGACGGTCGGGAACGCGAGGATACGAAGCACCCGAAATGATCCGCCCTGCGATTCGTGGCGTGTTCGGCTACAACTGCCGGGCTGATATCTGGCCCCTGGGGATCATCCTCTGCGAACTACTCGGGGTGAACATGGAATGGCGAAACCCATTGCACGACGACCCGCAATACGTCCAGCGACTGCTGAATGGCGCCGGGCCGTTCCTCTCCGACGCCATCTCGCCCGAGACTCGCGCCCTCATCTGCCGCTGCCTGACGATCAGACCCAGGGACCGCCCGTCGGCTCAATTCGTCGCCGACCACGCCAGTAAATGTCTGCAGCAACTGACCAGCACATCCCCCAACTACATCATGGCCCGACAGCAATCGCTCCGGCACGACCGGGTGCCCCTCGTGGAACCAGAGCTCACCACCACCAACAAGCTAACCAGAAACGCGTTCCTGGTCGCCAAACACGCGGGCTGTTTCAAGTCGGTCTATCCAGTCACCTGCGATTTCGAGGTCAGTGAGGTTCTAGTGTCATCTGGCAGTAGCCGAACCGACTGGTCTGGACATGACGGCACGTTTCCCGTGCCGGACTGCATTGATTGGACGATACCGGAAGTCGTTGCCGAAGATGAGCCCGAGCTGGTCGAAGTTCAGTTGGAGGTCGAGAGGCGGGCCGTGAAAGAGGTGGGCGATGACCAGGCGGAGATCACGGTGACGGCGACGGCCGTGGCAGAGCAAATTGGGAAAGCTATCATTGAGGAAGTTGCTCAAACCAGCCAGCGTTCCGATCGCGGTCGACGACAGATATGGGATACGTATTCGGTGACCGCGATCTGGGTACTGATCGCGCTCCTTTTGATAATGGATTCGGTGATCCCCGACATATTGGTGCATCATGATGATATTGGCGGTCATGATTTAGCTTAAGCCGACTGATATCTAAAAACTATATATACATGATTTAATTTCTGTTCGCTCCATTTCCATTCACGTCGACGTTCGGCATCGGAAAACCGATTTCCAATCCTTGCTGTATCGTTTGCTGCCTCGGTTTATAATGCAACCGAATTCCGAAAAAAATCGGAAACTGGAACCGCTTATTGGACAACGTCTAACCTGTACTTTGTGATTGGCAGAACCTGCAAACGACTACATGAATCGAAGATCCACGCCAGAGAGATGGGTGCAATTTGCAAAGTTCGATATAGGTATCCCGCTCTACGCGACGATATAAGGCCATGTGTGCACAAAAACAGAACGCCATACCTCTGAAGCGGTAGGTCGTGTTGACAAATCAAATACACGTTTTGCGTGCACTTAGGAATGGCAGTGGTTGGCATCGCTAAGATGGACCCACCAGCAAAATTAATTGCCTGGGTTAGGTTCGGGAGGTTTGATCCCGCATCGAGAATGAATATCAACCCAGCAAAAATCCGCTGCGACGACGTCTGTACACAGAGAGCCTGAAAATGTGCTTGGAAATAATGAAACCACGTACTCGAGATCGTTCCGGAATACGATACGCATCCAATGATGACGAGTCGCCCGCAACTTCAAATGCAGCTTCGTTAAGCCATCTGTCGTTATGGAACGATCGTTCAACCCCTGAAAACAATGAGTATGCCTGAGGAAAATGAAAACAAACCGGACATACATTCCATCGTAACAATCCATGCCCCTCTTAACAGAGCATGCACGTATTTCAGTGTTCGCTTGGCACGACAATTACTGTCGACAGATACTATCAAATGTGTCGCCTCAGAATCGGACAAGGCTATCGCTGCTCCTAATGATAGACACATGTCTACAATTTTTTTACCCTTGAACAGCAATCCGATCAGTCAGTACTCACAGGGATTTCCTGCAATACCAGTACCTGCAAGGCGTCGATCCCGGAGAGCACAAACCGAACAATTCCAGGTTGACTAGGTACCAACTCTTGAGATATTGGCACAGGGCTCGAGACGCTCCCCTAGGAATTATATTATTTGAACAGTTCATTATCAAAGGGTGCAACAGATTACCGAAAGTGGGACCGCTGTCAGAGATTCGGTTAGGTTCAACACATTGAATGATGCATCTATACGCTGGTGGCGTATGTTCAATA
Source organism: Spongospora subterranea (assembly GCA_900404475.1). NCBI lineage: Eukaryota > Endomyxa > Phytomyxea > Plasmodiophorida > Plasmodiophoridae > Spongospora > Spongospora subterranea. The sequence continues at coordinate 21,605 of OUQQ01000046.1, read as the reverse complement.
TATCAACAGAATCTCCCTTGAAATGTAAAACATAAGAAACAGATGGCCGGATTACTGATGAGGCCGTACAGCGAAACTTAGCGGAATATCGAGCGAATTTAGTGAATGAGACGGCGAGGCGTTGAGCGGAGGTGACTGAGGACGAAAAGTCAAGAATCTTAAAAGTATACGAGATATTGCTTTACCTGCATATCCTCAGGGAACTGTTCAGGATGGTCTTCATCCACTGTCTCCTCTCCGTCTGATGGGCAGTCTGTGATATTGGCCTTGCCCACGCCTTAAAACAGAGACGTCAATCGGTCATTGATGAACGCAATAACTCTATACCGTCAGGTTCAATCACCGAAACCATGTTGAGTAAACTTCGAACTTCCTTGACGATGTTTCCCAATGGTAGATTCAACCGAAGATTATCTCTCCAGATGGGGACATTGCATTGGCTGCACTCAGACCGGGTGGACGACAGAATTACATCTTTACACGAGCTATGTTTGCCGGAACACGAATGTCAAATGACGACTACACAAAAAACCCTAACCGTCGACCTGCAGAATGAATGATCACAAACAGCCGAAGAGTAGGATTCAGAAGGCAGCTGGCAGCTATAAACCGATGATCAACTCCGGATACGCGCCTGAGTAAGGAACACGAATTACCATCTGGCACAGGACAGCTTTATTCGCAAATCACTGAGTAGGGATCCTGTCCTGTCCATATCCATCATCATCATATTGGGTTATCCACTTATCATCATCGACACAGCCCAGAGTGATCGTGATCAGCAGCTGTTCTTCAGCACCGCCCCAAATAAAGGAATGCGCATTTTCGTAGGGGTTGCGACTGTCGAACACTCCAGCAGTCAACTCCTCTGTTCGGCTGCACTGATTCGGACCCACACAGGCAAGCGGCTTGCAACGTCAGCCATGGAAACGTGATCGGAGAGTGACGATTCGCACTGACCCCCATTACCTGGTAACGATTTGCCATGCAGCTGCAGTGCGGGTTCATCAAGGATGAGCGATGGTAACATGGGTGGGTGAGGGTCGCACGTAACACATGCTGCGACCAAGCTGTTAGTCAGCCCACTTATTTTACCCATGGCAGTTGTCGCAACGTACCAGTCGGAGAAACCTGTATAACAAACAAAAACAAAGCACCAAGAAAGAAGTTTGCGTTTAATACATTCAAATTATTTACAACGACTTCCATTGTAGGCGCCGGTTTTTTGCTGCCGATCAGGAGGAACGGGATGGTGGACTATTGCTGGCCGCCATTCAATAAGGAGTATTCTACTGGAGACGCCGATGGGTCAGGGGATAATCTCAGAACCGGATTGGGATATGGACGATGATTGCCTGGCGATAATGGAGAAGACGGTGTTGGGGTATTCCTGTCTATCAACAACGGTATTTGAATATCAGGGCCAAGCTTGGATGTTTTAGGCAAGTTTATCGCTGTTAAGGCCACGCCAAAAGGGGGATGGGGACCAAAGCCAAACTGAACTAGCACATAGCATGAGCTACCTTGATGTACGGTTTATCGTTGATTAAAACGATTTTTGATCTGCATATCGACGAGAAACAAGAAATAAATGATGAATTGAAATAAATACTGTTCAAGATTGCCGTTGAAGTACAATAATTACGCAAGCATAACTTCCCTTGTATCTGATTCATTTTCTCTGACTTGCTCCTCATTAGCCACTACCTCTTTCTCGGGAACAGACGGCAGCTTGAGCTTGGAGATTTCTTCCTCTTCGATAAGAGCCAGTTCGTCTTCAGCAGCTTTATCGTCATCGGCCGTCATTGAGGTGCTCAGCAACTGCGAGATCTTATCCTGATATGCAATCGCTTCAGCGCTGTCCTCCATTAACTTCGCCACGTCATCGACATCCTGTTCCCAGGTGTGTTAATGAAGCAGATACAATCTTGGCGATGAATGATCGACCAAACCATTGTCACATTGATTTGCATTAGCGTTTCATTGCCTTCTTTAAGAGCAGCAAATACTTGGGCAGACATCTCGGCGAATTGGATCGAATTTACAAGTTCCTCAATGTTGGACAATTTCGCCATGGATTTCTCAATTGTTGATTCAAGCAATCGTTTCTTCCTTAATACCAAAATCGCTCTATTGCGCTTGTCCGCCTTTACTAATTCCCTAGCCAGATTGGTTTCCTTAACGACCAGCAAATCATTTTTCGCGATAAATTTCTTCAATCGATCCCTTTGGATTTTCAAATCATGAACGGCCCTGTCCTTCGCTGTGATAGTCGCCTGCTGGCTGGCCTTCTCAGTCGACTTCTTTTTCGAGAATACCCCTCCCATAATGATGTCGGTAACGCTCCGATAACAGATTAGCGACTGAATACTCTGAAAAACACACAATTCGCACTGAATATTTTGGAACAAAACTGGCCCAATTGCACAGTTGTTACTGAGGTACCTAGCTCTATAGTCACGGAGATTCCGTCCCATGAGGGCTGCTCTCACGGCCAATTCGTTTCCCACTTCCGATACAACTGGGTTGGACACCGTGTAGCTAAATAAAACATCTCCGACACTGGTCAAATGCTGTTCAACAACGACGACCGTTCGTAACACTAACTTGTAGAGTCCAAAAAAGGAGGTTCCATATGGAGCTAGCGCGCAGCTGTCGATGCTCAAAGGGACTGTCAAGGTTGAGGTCGGAAAATCGCGAGATTTGTTGAAATTTATTCGAATCGTTCGCCAGTAGAACACTCCGCATACTTTGTAGGCGCAAATCATTCCATGATCTTGTAATCTTCCCACCTCAACCGTGATCAATCCTGTAGCGTCGACAACTGCACGGTTGATGGCGTGGCACATGCAGCACATATGGAAATTCTCGGATGTTCCCACACTCATTGCCAACTCGTCGTTGAGATAACGGCAAATACCATCTATCGCTGGGACCAGCTCACCGCCATTGTCGGTAGTTATAGCACGAACGCAAGTGTGAATATTGAATTCTTTGGGAAAGGAAATCACTAAATCAGACGTCGTCTTTTGGTTGTGTGGGCGCGGAAAGTATTGGAATTGAAAAATGTCATGCTGAGGAATGAATTCGGAGATCGATCCAGTGCAGCGTATCAACTATGTAAGAGTCGCATTAACTCTGTAGGACCAGCCATTCAGAGTTAATGCGACTCTTCCTAGGATTTCGTCGACTTTGGCCGAAACTACATTGCATTGGAGTACTCATCGTTCATAGCCCTTACCGAGGACCGGCGACTTGGCACTGGGAAACGTCTGCAACGTGTGCCGATAACTGAGCGTTGGGTTTATACTTTGTTTATCCGAAGCGGTTCACACCATCGATGCCAGTGACAAAGACCTCAATGATGAAGACAGCATGAAATCCATCAAAATGGGATATGTGCCTGAAGTCTGGCGATCGGCCTTGGCGCAACATTCGCGCCAATATTAAAATTATCGAACGAAACCCGGTTACTTTGAGGCCTCCGGAGAAGGAGATAACATCATTAATTCGACCTATGGAAAAACTTGCTCAGGTTTCCCATTAATGATCGGATTCGAATTGCTCACCCCGGGACTGATGGAGTTTTGAGAGTGTTATTGGTTCGCGTCATGGTGAAGGGTATGTCAAACCGTGTGTTTCGTTGATATTGACGAGCATGCCAGAGGGTTCCCTGTTATCCCTGAAACGCTGGGTGACGGCGTGAATGGTCAACAGAAAATACCAGATCCCGAGCCAAGCAGTACGAAGATCCGGTTCTACCGTTCACACCGTCACCCATCTTTGTCAGGATAGCAGGGAGTCCTCCGGCATGCTGTTTCGTGAAAAACAAACACAAGTTTATTCGCGGCGCTCTCACTTTTCGCCTGTACATAGCAGAGCGCAGCAGCGCGGCGTACCCAAAAATTCTGGGATCGCATTGCACTTGAACGCAGTGGAAGGTCATGTTTATGGAGACGCCGAGTTTCGGGTGTTTGATAAGGCTTCGGGCAAACGTCACCAGATTGACCAGGAATACGTGGGAGCACCGAACATCTCCACAATGTATTTCGACGACGATGTCGACGAGTTGTTTGTACTACACGCTCAATGGGACTCTTCAGAAAATGAGGAAGACGAAAACGATCGCGCCAGAGATGGTTCTCAACGTTTCAGAGGAAATGTCCACCGCGATCGATCCAATGCTCACACTCGGCTGATGAACGAATATTTCGGGCCAAATCCAGCGTATGGCGAGAAAGTATTTCGGACGCCGCTTTAGGATGAGTCGTCGCCTGTTCCAAAAAAATCACGACGCGGGTGCCTAACGCTCACCAGTATTTCGCTCAGCGACGTGATGCTACTGGTCTGTTAGGTCTGTCATCCTGCCAGAAAATTACATGAGCGTTGGGTTCAATGGCTACGGAAACTCGGCGGATTCGTTGGATGAATACGTTCGCATGGCTGAAAGCACTAGTCTGGAATGCCTCGCCAGTGCAACAGTTACAATATTCGGTGACGAATACTTGAGGTCGCCGACAATGGCAGCTTTGAAAACTCTGACCGGGGCTTTCCAGGGATGATGGGCAGAGTAGATTGCACCCATTTGAAAATGGCATAACTGTCCAGAAGCCTGGGCAGGAGTCTATGAAGGTCGCTACAAGAAACCAACGATTATCTTAGAGGCAGTCGCCGATCTGTAATTGTGGATATGGCATGCGTTCTTCGACATGTCAGGATCAACCAATGACATCAACGTTCTGGACAGGTCCTTCCCCAGGACCGAAGCAGAAACTTGTTGCCCAGAAACAGGAAGCTGCCTGAAAGGTGTAGAATGATCGCTGCTGCCGTAATCATGCACAATATGATTATAGAAGATTAAAGGGAGCTCGAAGCAGGTCAAGTCACTTCTGTCGCAACAATTATGATCAATTTCAGGTTCGCGAAGGCTGAACCTGCAGTTCACGATTTCATTCAAAGACGGGCGAATATCCGAAGGATTTGTTCTTTGGACATTCATAAAAACCTGACGGGAGATCTTGTGGATCATGTTTGGATTTGGTAATGGCAACGTGTTCCGGAGAATGCAATTTGATGAACCACTTCCCGCTTGCGACGAAAGTACGCCTGCGATTTGCTATCACCATTGCCGCATTTGCTATCTTTTCACGTGCAGTCTCTGAAGTCTCCAATGCTTTGACTCGCTTTGCACCGATCGGCGGTCCGGTGTAGTAAACGCCTCAGCAGCAACCTCCGTTTTCGATTGAGATGCATATGGAGGGCCATAAGATTTGATCTTGGGGTTGTCTTTCAAAGACCCGATAAGCAAGCATACACTTAAATTGCTTTGTCATTATGGCTATCGGCAAATCTAGTCAACGCTTCTTTGATGACGTCAGCTTCGGACCAACCAGAGGGCACGTCATGCAAACTTCTGTTGATATTTCCACAGATTTGGCAACGTCTTGCTGGAAGAGACGTCCAGTTCTTGGACAAACTTGGCCTTCAAGTTGATCACTGTATAACGCCAAAACACGATTCCAGAACGTTTCAGCGGCTCCACAAGACATTGAAGACGCAGGATTCAGAGATGGCACGTGAACAGATGACGAATGCGGCAACGGTGACTGCCTAAGGTGTCGCCGAGAAAAACAAGTTTGCTCATGGAACAAAATCAGCTGGCCAAGCAAGATTTCGAAGCGGTTGACGGCGGACCGCGGACCGTAACCGAAATTCGCCAACCGGAAATGCGTGCGACCCCAGAAGCGTCGCAATTTTGGCTTTTGGCACTCGTAAACACAAAATCGTTAATTTTGCAAAATTCCCAAAGTTACTCATGAGTTAGTGTGTACAACACGTAAATAACCGTGCGCGGTCAAAAAGGAATGCTCTGAGTAGTGGAATTATACACTGTGATGAACATGTCCGATACTGGTCGAGTGTCCAGATTCACGCGGCCACGCGACCTGGTGGAACCGCTGGGAACTTGGCACGACGGGCCAACGCATAGCGAGTTTCGTTGTTGCACAAATGGTGTTCTGGCGCGATGCAGGGCTGACATATCTGAAGTACGTATCGGTCGCGTCGCAGGCCGTGCGCGCTGCCCTGAAGGAGCCAGCGCGTTCCGAAGCTCTGAAGCGTGGGGAAGTCCTGTTTCACCGTCGTGACTATAAAGAAGGCAAAACCGGATCTGAACGGAGTAGGATTTGTAGATGCCCAATCATTCCTTCATGCTAATTGCGTATTTTTCAGTTAAAATCGACTCTGTCGAATAAATGCATCACACCACATCAATGTTTTTACTCGTCGATTTCACTTGACGTTTAGACATGAAATACTGTCCATAAACAATCTAGCTATATACACAAGCCTCCCTGGCCTTCGCTGGTTCCCTTAGCAGGATAACCGCTGTGTTTCTGAAGTTTAACAACCTCGCCAGTCCGAATTAGGATTTGATTGCCAGAAAGAAAGACATCGGCATCCCCAAAGCGTTTTTGCGATTGTACAAGTTGACTTTGTGCAACTATATATTTGTTCTGTTTGGTGAAAACGCGCTACGATGATAGCCATCTTCGAAGGTCCTAAATAGGGAATCCGCCCATACGTGTACTTCATGAGCATCAACACTATAGGGACTTGTCGAACAGTCTTTCAGATTTGATTGTTCGCCAGTGTGTTCTGTTCTATCCATTACAGAACATCTTGTGCCCTCAACGTCGAATACGAATTTGACATCGTCGCGAATAACCGAGATGGTCTCGAAACCCGGCTGAGGTTGATCGACGATGACCTGACGATTAGGTGCTGGTTTCCTCATCAACGATCGGCCAACGCTATGCTGCCAGAACCTGGAACGCCATCCCTCAGAATGGATTGACCGACGATTGGCAATCGCTTACGGCGGTAGCTCCAGCATATCTGCACACGTGGCCAGCAGATCGTAGTGGGACGAGACGTGGTCGATTGTAGTTCCGCGCGCGTCGTGCGCGGTGATCAAGTCGTCGGACGGGATGATGACCAGGGGAATATGACTATAGGGATCGTCGATCATATTCTCGGGCGTCATCGCAGAGAACGATAGATCCCCCATCAGTTTGCCATGATCGCCCGTGATGATCACGATCAGGTTCTTTATCAGCCCTTTGTCGGTCAATCTTCCCATGAAATCCCCAAGCTGCCGAAAGAGAACGGTTAGATGACGAGAGCTACAAAGCCAGACAATGTTCCAGAAGACCTGGCGATCCGAGTACAGGATGGCTCTTTCGTATTCGGCGTCCAATCTGTTTTGTGAAAACAGGCTCCCATCCATCTTATTTTCGGGCGATTCTTCGGGTAGCTGAACGGACAAGTGTGAAAATGCAGATACGTTCGTCGGGTTCAACAACATCTTTACAGTATAGGGATCATGAGACGTCACTGAATACCAATCGATGAAGAATGGGCGATCGGACTTGGAGAGCTCCTCGACGCGCGCCTCAACCGCAAACAGGGCGTCCTCGTCGAACAATCCCCAAGTTAGATACTCATGTGACATCCTGGAACCTGGTTAGATTCGGATGGCGACGTGGCTCCAAACGTACCAATGCTCTTTACGCCCGACAGATTTGAGGATGTCCGGAATCGAATATCCGTCGTGAATCTGGTCGAAACGGGTCGTGTTCAGGAACTGAGCCCAGTTATGCCAAGACATATCCACAGCCGAGATGAACTCGCATCGGTAGTCGTTTAGACGTAAAATGTTAGTCAAACTCTGACCGACGAACGAAGACGCATGCTCTTCAACTGACGGCTCATGGGAATACCGAGGTTTGACGCCATAGAGCTGGCTCAACAGGGTGTTTGTGGTTTGAAGCCTGATGCGGACATAATTCAGTCCTTGGAAATTAGAACCGATGTGTTGCCTGTGTACCCTGGATTGAAATGGGACCTGAACAATACACCTTTAGAAGTCAACTTATCGAAATTGGGCGTCAGGCTTTTATCGCCATGGTGTCCGCTCAGTTTTCCAACGACAGAATGGCCCCAGCTCTCCATATTGAGCAATAGCAGACTCGGGCGTTTATCCGGATTGATGTTGATGGAGAATTCTTTATCCCCGAGGAACGCCTGAGTTTGGCGCCATAATGGGTGCTCACCGTCGGCCTGAATGTAGAGTTCGGATGGATCCAGGACCGAGGTCAGATGGATGCCAACATTGCCACGTCCCTTGATATTGGTATTCCTCAAGGCCATATTTCCGAACTGCATATTGAAATTGGTATTGCCGGCAGTATAGATCAGCTGTCGGGATTCCAGATATCTCAAAGAAAGCGCGAAATTCACGACAAAGACGTACGCTGTAAGGCAGCCCAAAATCATCTTGGCTGTTGGTTTGGGCATTAACGATAAGACCCTATTGACAGCCATGGCGACAAATGTCAATAATATTAGGTAGAGCGTGATATATCTGACTGATGTATCGGTGAAAAGGCGATTCCTGATCGACGAGAACATGGCAGGAAAATGCAGGAAAACGGTACGAACTTCGACGATCGATAAACGAGTGAACCCCCCAATTTGAATGCTCAAATCAACTATGGGCAGAACCGATGCGATAGCGACTATGACAGTTGTGGCGATGAACAGACATCTGGGAGCCGTTTTCAGAACTATAAGCAGAATTGGGAACAGCTGCAGAGACATGGCGCAATCCTCGACGAGCCCTTGGATCAAGACGGCGACCACAAACGTGCTGGGCGGGTGCAGAGATACTGCCCAGAGACGCGACAATGTCGGAATAATCGACAACAAGGATACCCCTTGAACTATGTGTATAACACAGCCGAAAGACGAACTGTTCAGGTGCGTCGAGATCTTCAAGTGGGTTTTGAAGTCATCATTTGGCGATGCATCACGCTCGGTTTTTATCACAGTTATTCGGGTCATTTTCAGACCAGGAACTCAAACCCCGTTATCAACTGTGGGACATTCCGAAGAAATCCATTCGGAACTCAGCTCAGAAACGATTTCAAAAACTCGTGTTACGGGTGAGACACGATGGGCGGTGAGTGGTGCTGTGGTGTTGCCTCAAGTCATACAGTCCCAGTTGAGAGTTGACCATGTGTATCTGGAATAGACTGGTTCAGTGGTTACTGTACTGTCATCTGTGGGTAACGTTCACCCAGTCATCCCTGGCCATTTATAGTGGTGCTGCCATTTGAACACATCATCTTCGGAGAGATGACAGCTGAGTATAGGCCAGGTGATGATTTTACGGGGGGTGGGAGCACACAAAACAGTGCTAGAAATCACGTAGGAACAAAAATCAACGGTCACGATATTGAAGTAACATCACGATGGACCAGCTTGGCTGATGTGCAGATTGCCCCAGGTTGCTCTCCCGATGGGTATTATCCTGTATTAGCACCGTAGTTGCAACCATCATAAGACGACGGGTTGTCAATTTGAACCCTGATTGCCGGGCCCCAGAAATGTTTATCCGTTGACGAGCGCCGTCAATGGCTGGCTGTAATCTCACAGACGCGAAAATCAATACCTTATCGTCAACACTTTTAACGAACCGCTCGAGGCCTTCGTCGGAGACACTCCAAGTTATCGCGCTGCGCCAGTGGAGAATCGGCAAGTTATAACTGCTGGTCCCCGGCGCAGGGTCTCCCCAACTCCAGTAAATACGGTGTGTGTCCCGTTGTCCGACTACGCCTTGGCTATAACGTCAGATACGGGAGAACGCGATCCCACCGGGTCTGCTCCTCCGGTACCAGGGTTTCCCAAGAACGATTTCAGATAGCGGTGCGGTCATACCGCCATTCCGTTGGCCTTAGCTCGATACGCCACTGTCATCGAAAGATGGATACCCAAAATATATACCCAACGCTAAACCTGTTGGCGAAGTGATCTCTGGACAGCGAGGTGCGAAGCGATGGTATTCACCTTCTCGATGACAGTGGGGTATCGAGCGAATGCCATCGGAATGGCGGTCAGAACGCGCCGCTGTCTGAACTCGTTCTTGTTCAGCTCTCATACTCGTCAGCTGCTCTGGTAAGCTGTCGTCCTGTGTGAGGACACGACCTTGTCTCATGCTCAATATCAGCTAGATCTGACCGGTGTCACCACAGTTGTGGCAATCGTTGAAGACACCAAACACACGAGCGCTATTATATTGAATTTATTCATAGTTTAATCCACATTGGGCAACGAGTCTATACTGGGGCTGAAACTACCACATTCTTGGGTTTCTGGACAATCTTCGAGTCGGTTCGAACAGACCCAGGAACCCTCCTTGGGCGATTACAGACCGCGACCAGGTAGCTGCGCGCGATCGAACGGTTTTGAACGAACGCCGATACGCTTAGGAACCCTTGTAATGTCTCGAGAAACAGGACCAGACTTGTGAACAGAATGTGGAACGGGCTGACAATCCCCTCGATGAAACTGTACAAGATCAACAAACACACCAGTACGATCCCGATCACGGCGCTCAACGCGACCAGACCAATAAACCGGGGAATATTCGGATTGGAATCGAGGGAGAGAGATTTGGAGATCTGTCGGGCGAAGAAGATGTTGGTGAGGGCGATGGGCATGTTGAGGAAGAAGTAGATGACGCCAGGAATGGTGTTATTAAACTGGTCATCGCTCAGCGTAACGGTGCTGATGATGATCTGGAGCTCGTCACCGATCAGAGCGCAAACGCAGAACGAGACGATGCCGGCGACGGTCATGGTGTGGATGCGGGATACGGCATGGCCAGCTTCGGCCAGCGAGTGCATCGCCAGACTGACGACCAGAATCGACGACATGGCGAAGGGGACGTGCCCGCTGGATGAATATCGATAGAATCGGGGCGATAACCCGACCCAATGGAAGAAGAACGCGTCCAGGAACCAACAGCCGCGAATCCCGCTGGCAGATATTTGGAATATGAACACGAGAAAAGGGAATAACTCCAGCGGGCGAAGATTCCCTTCAAGGTCGAACAGGAACGTCGCCGCTTTGTACAGGGCGAGAACGACGACGACGACGTTGACGAACCAACATAGGAAGAACCATGTCGATACCAGGGAATTGTCGACGAGCTGTTGGGTTGGGGAAGAAGCGCCTTGAGCATCGGCCGAGTTCATGTTGATGACGCGGTCAGCGAGCTCACCGATCGGCAAAGGATCGTGCTGGGCGATCACCACACAGGGGACAGTGGAGAACGTGACGTAGCGCCAGGCGACGAAATCCCACATTCGGTCGAGGTTCCACATGACCACCCCCAGGCAGTGTTTGGCCTGGCATTGACCGGCCCAGAGATGGATTAGGGGCTGGACGATGTAGTCGACGATGATGATCGAGTCGGCCACGATCATGTTATCGGGAATCAGCCGACCGGGGATGAAAACGGCCGGCCCCGACACGTTGAACGTGTCGTTCCCGTGCAAATAGGTGAACGATGGGAATGAGGCGAGCGGGCGATCTGGTCCATTCTCCACAATCACTGTCGATCCGACGCTCACGAACAGAATCAGCAGAACGAGAACAGGAAAGGACGTTGGAGATCGCATTGATTTACTGGTTCATGATGGGTCTTGACGACATGATATTTGATCATCAATATGAACCCGATCAATTCACAATCTGACTTTGGTTCCTGGATATTTGGCCCTTCTAGAACCGGTCCACACACTCCACTTCACCACAGCACCAGATTTGATCCACTGATCGCGGTACTCGCGATTCTCTTCCGATCTAATATCGGAAGGCAATTTGCCCACCCGACACTGCGTCCAATGGGTTCAACACGTGATATTATCTCATCATCTATTGAATCTGTTCGAAATTCAATGACAATGCCTCAATCATCGCGGTTAGGTTTAGCATTTGTCACGACTGGCCCACAACCGACAACCTTATTATCGACAAAGGTCACTGAAACAGACCGATCCATAATGTCTGAGTCAGACGATGCCGAGGATCATTTTACGACGTGGATCACGTGCATCGTGCAGTTGGTATAAGTGATCCCAAGAAAAGAAATCAACACCACGTTTTTGGTAAAATCAACAGAAGATCGTACTAATAACTTGAAAGAAAAATGAGAAATACTTTTTGGACATTGGCGGGGTCAGTTTCCGTATTGTCGATGCTGTTGATGCTTTTCGTTTTGTTTTCAAGGTTCGGGATTAAATAACCGAAGAAACTTCGGAGGTGCATTTAACAAGAATGCGTTAATTTCGACAATAAGTATTTGTATAATCACCTCTTCCCGGGAGGGTTCAATTATCAGATCACTTTGAAGATCTTCGACTCAATCCAGAATGTTAGGATTACTCCAGATGTTCGACAGCAATAATGGTCGCCACGATTGCGTTTGGCCTGGGCGTTAATCGCCTCGACTTTGGACTGATCATTGATGAGGGGATGTTTTCCTCGCCGAGTGATTATGTTCAGCGATCCGGCAGGGCATCCCGAGACCCTGAGCTCAAAGGCCATTGCGATACATTCAGTTGCGCTAAGTTATTCAACTTCGGCAAAGAAATTATCGACAGGTCAAGATGGCCATGCGATTTCATCAAAGTATCACTGGAGACTATTTTGAATGGATTCCAGGAGACAATTTTAATCATTGATGTCAAGGCCAGAGAGATGCGTTATAGAACGCTGACCCCTGAGTAGGGGCATGATCTAATCGCAACAGGAGCACTCTGGAGACGCAAAGCACATGACCTATTTGAACAGTGCCCGAATTGCGCCAGTTACGAGTACCCTCAATGATGAAGAGCATGATGCCGTTCTACAGAGCTTCTTCAAATAATTCAACTGCAGAAAACAGCGACACGGCGCTGGAATGCAGATTGCAGAGAATTTTGCTGTTTGCACATTATTCGCGTAGATGACGTCTAGCTAAGTAGGCTTCGAACAAGGAAGAATTGCTGCTGATGTGAAGGCCAGAAAAACGAGGGAGCGTGAAAAATACAAAATAATGTTGAAAAAGAGGACAGACTATTTTCGTCCACGCTGTTTGATGAAATGCATCTTTAAGTAGCCTTTACAGATAACACAACAAACAAAGACCAAGGATACACTCGGTTTGACGAAAAACGTATGGCTCGTTTGAAATATGTTGCCTGGCTGCTGTATCACCAAATCTGCAGCTCAATCAAGTTGAGAGACACAAGAGTAAATCGAACTGTAAGATAAGTTAGATGCTAAGCTCTCACCAGTTGGTGCCCCAGTTGCTTATACAGGTTCCTCGAAGGCCATTCCACGTTTTGTTCACAGGTCTGGTTCTGTTTGTCGAGACATCATAAGGCTTTCTGAGCGTATCGGCGGTCGTTCGAAATCGTTCTATCGTGGTCGCTTTCTATAACCTTCCCAGAAGGTCCCTGAGCCCGTTCGATATTGAACTCAACAAAATGACAGTGTCAGTCTAGATTCGTTGCCCAGATGGGTTAAAATATGAATGCACATTGTCTACGAGAGCTCGTTTGTTGAAAATTCCCCACGCTTGCCACAAAGAGAAATCGCGAGAGAAAATCTGGATCGATGGTTGTGAAAACTCTTTTCAGTGATTTCCTTCGCGCAAGTTACACAATTACTACATCAGGGAGTTGTTGCTCCAGCCCGTTCCGCTTTTGCCTCAGTTGGAGGTTCTGGATATAAAAATGGAGATAATTGATCTATTGACTATGTAAATTTAGTGAATGTTGATCGCGATGTTGCATATATTTGGCTACCAAGGAAGATCAAGACACACGTAGTGGAATCAATTGACTGTAATCGTATCAGTTGGAGCAGTTTTGAACAGATCATCGAAGGATTCGTATGTGTGAGCGGTATCGGGACAAGACTTCTTCGTCGGGAGCTGTGGAGAACCAGGGCTTCGAGGAAATCGCGGGATTTTGACATGGAGATTCGATAACCACAAAGGCGAACGTGGCGAAGGGGCGGCTCTAGGCCATGATGGAGCGGGGTTCTGCTCAAGGAGATAAGGTGCCTTTGCGAGATTCGGACCTGATTTAAGACCCTTCTTGCGCTCTTCACAATACCAAGACAGATACGCCACTAAGTTTACAGCAGCATGAGACGACATGCCCCATTTTAAACGGCATGTGTTGACCAATCTAGTGCACAAACAGTGGATAAAACCCAAAGGGGGGACCACAAGTCCTAACGTACACAGATCGGGTTCGCGAAGAATATCCTCTTCCAGATCCCGCTTGGTTTTACCCTTGGCCACCTTACGATCCGTTATGGGAACATCCGCATCAGAAAAGAATTTACGGTATTGCTGTTGATAATAGGCGCTATGGGAGCTGATATATTGCCTGGTTTCCAAAACCAGAATGAAAGACGGGATGACCGAGGTAGAAACTGGATGTATATCGTCAACGTCTTCAGGACGATCTGTTATGTCAAGAAGTTCGTCGGGGTTGGTGACGAAACTAGTGAGGAGGATGGCGAAATAGTGAACGGCTAAATTCACATTCTTATCCTTGCCGCCTAGTAAACCTATCAGTGATGATAATGTGTCCACGGCGACTTCAACGCTTTCAGCCGTCATTCCGCTGAGATTTTTATCGATATCTCCATCGCTGAGACACGACGTCGGCCTGAGATGCTTATCGAGAATCAGAATCTGTTCTACAATTTTGTTCCAGGACTCTGAATTATGTTTGGCCACGCTCTTCACCGTCACTAAGCCGCTCAACCTGCTTTTGAACTGTAGAACCTGGTCGATCTGAATAAACAACCGTTCTCGGTCAGCGATCCGTGCATCAGTAAAAGGGCTGTAAACAGCTTTGAAATCCTCTTGAAAAATCAGACTGGCTTGATTTTGGATAAAGGTTTCGATATGATTTGCATAAGCTCCTGCAATTAGGATCGTGATTGTGATGAAACTGAGGGCCATGGCTTTCTTTTGTAAAGTCATGTTGTTGGGTACACAAAAACAAGGTTTGTCTAGCGATAGTTCTTCGGACTTACGGCAAACATTCAACGCGAAAATGATATGCGAGATGAGGACAACCTATGTCTGAGATTTTGACCAGGCGTACACACATGCTCATATGTACACATCGCACTGTAATATTACAAAAATATCTTGTTATGGATCATTTTGTCCACTGGCACGTCCCCTAATATAAGGGTCTGTCGTCAAGAGACAGGTTTGCGCTGACATTGACAAGTGGCCCCAACAGCCGACGCGACGCGTGCTTTCAGTCGCCTGTCAAAAGTGTACGGACAGGGATCGACCCTGGCAGTGGCAAACAAATCTTCACAGTTATGGATCATTTTTGTACAGTACTTGGTGGCTTGTCTGTGGACGTTCAGTGTCCGTGTTGTGCTGGCAGGTTGCGCTGACATTGATACGCTACCTCATAGCCGACGCGACGCTTCGGTGGCGTTTGGCGACGGTCGCACGAATAGACTCTATTTTGCTTTTTTGAGTCCGTTTTTTCGAATTCCGAACCTTGTTGAACTTCTGCTGGTACTGTAATCCTTCGGTAAAACATGGTGTCGTTCCGGCTTACCACGTATTGGGAATCTTTTGCGCATGCAGTCCTGGAGGTTCGGTGCTGTATTACCAAGGAGAACAAACTTGAAGATGATGAGATAAACTTGAAGCAGATAGAAATATATTTCAAACAGGGGCTATTTCTCACGGGGGGGTCTGTTGGCGATCACACATGCGCATTTGATACTGCAAGTTCTTGAATCTACCGATTGAACGATTTTGAATAGCTCCCGAGCTGCAGTAGGAGCACACATGCACCGCACAACATTTCATCCGGTAAAACAAGGAAATGTCGGCGGATGCATGAAAATCACAAACCAAAGTTGGAAACGGACAGACCATTGTTGTCGCGTTTTCTAGAAGTGCATTTTTTGAACTACACTTCACGAATAATAATAGAAACAAAGCCCAAGAGGTACTTATAAACTCGGTTTGACCAAGACAACGTATTGCTCGTTGTGTAAATTTTCCGATGGGCTGCTGTATCTACCGAGTAATTATTGTTGAATTGCTCATGCAGTTTCGATTTTTGGGATACAGTCGATCTGCACCTCAATCAAGTTGAAGGGCAATAAAGCATTTTGAACTGATAGGTAGTGAGTACACAGAAAGATAAGATGCTAGCTTTCACCAGTTGGCACTCCCGTTGATCTTGTACGAATTTCATCGAAGAAATCGTCAGCCCATTTCACGTTCTGTTCTCGAGTCTGGTGAGGTATCGGCGTGTGTTCAATCTAATCGCTGTCTGTAACCGCACCAGGAGGCTTCCTGGGTCTGTTCGAACAGGTTTGAAGATCGTACAAAACCCCAAAAAGATAATAGTATCAGCCTTAGATCAAATATAAATTCGTTGCCCCAGATAGTTGAAATATGAATACATATTATCTACTAAGCTCGTCCTTTCCACGATTGTTACAAAAAGAAATCGTGAGAAACACCGGATAGATGATTGTCAAAACTCTTTTCAGTGATTTCCTTCGTGTAAGTTATACAATCGCAAACTCGAGGGGTTGTTGCTCAACACCGTTGCGCTTTTGACTCAGTTGGAGGTTCTGGATATCAGATATGGGATAATTGATGTATTGAGTAAGAATTAGTGAATGCTGATCGCGATGTTGCCTATTGTCTACGGAGGAAGAACAAGACAGAAATAGTAGAATCAATCCACTGTAACCGTATCAGTTGGAGAATTACCAACCAGATCATCAAAGGATTCGTATGTATGAGTGGTATCGGGACAAGACCTCTTCGTCGAGAGCTGTGAAGAACCAGGGCTTCGAGGAGATCGGGGGACCTTGACATGGAGATTCGATGACGATGGCGAGGATTGCAACTTGACCGGGGCATTCACTGGCAATGGCAAGGGTTGCCCAACAAACGATGGCGAACGTGGCAAAGGGGCGGCTGGATGCCACGATGGAGAGGGGTTTTGCTTAAGGCGATAGGGCGCCGTTGCGAGATTCGGATCTGATTTGTGACACTTCTCGCACTCTTCACAATACCAAGACAGATACGCCACTAAGTTTACAGCAGCATGAGACGACATGCCCCATTTAAAACGGCATGTGTTGACCAATCTAATGCACAGAAAGTGAACAAGACCCTGAGGAGGCAGCACAAATCCTAACGTATACAGATCGGGTTCGCGAAGAATTTCCTGTTGCAGATTCCGCTTGGTTAGATCTTTGACCATAATACGATTCGTTATGGGAACATCTGCGTCAGAAAAAAAATTACCGAATTGCTGTTGATAAAAAGCGCTATGGGAGCTGATATATTGCCTGGTTTCCATCACCAAAACGGAAATCGGGATGACCGAGGTAGCAACTGGAACATCTTCGGGGAAGTCTGTCATTTCAAGAAACTTTTCGGGGTTGGTGGCGAAACTAGTGAGGAGGATGGCGAGATGGTGAACGGCTAAGTCCACATTCTTATCCTTGCCGCCTAGTAAACCGATAAGTGATGATAATGTGTCCACGGCGACTTTAGCGCTTTCAGCCGTCATTCCGCTGAGATCCTTATCGATATCTCCATCGCTGAGACACGACTTCGGCCTGAGATGCTTATCGAAAATCAGAATCTGTTCTACGATTGTGTTCCAGGACTTTGAATGAAGTTTGGCCACGCTCATCACCGTCGGTTGGCCTTTCGGAGTGCCTTCGAACTGTAGAACCTGGTCAAGCTGAATAACAAACCGGTCTCGGTCAGCGGTAATGGATCCATCTTTGAAAGGGAAGTAAACAGCTGTAGACCCCTTCTGAAAAACACGATTGGCTTGATTATGAATGAAGGTTTCGATATGATTTGCATAAGCGCCTGCAATTAGGATCGAGATTATGATGAAACTGGTGGCCATGGCTTGCTTCTGTAAAGTGATTGATGTAGTTTGAGTTCAGCGATAAGTTCTTCGGACTTATCAATCCCCGCGGATAATGATAGGCGAGATGAGGACAACCCTTGAAAAATCTGAATTGTGAATAAGAACCTGTTTTTGCTGTTAATGTATGTACACTAAACGAGGCCTACACATGGTGATATGTACACTTTGCCACTGTTAGCTCACAATAAACTCAAACGTATGGATCATTTTGCTAGAACACATTGACATGTCCCCTAAGCTGTTTTGTTTGGACGTGTCATGTGTCGTGCTGACAGGTTGCGCTGACATTGACAAGGGCGTGACAAGGGTTCCTCAGCCGACGCGACGCGTGCTTTCAGTCAACCAGTCAGTCAACACAATAGTGTACGGACACCGGGACACGAAGGCAAGGAAACGGTATTTATACGGTACAGTTCTTTTACTGGCAGGCAGGACTTCGCAGTTTCATGCACCTAAGTAAGATGTACTGTACACCCACGGTCGTCCTGATCCAGGTCGGCGAGTCGTTCGGGTCACCGATTCTCAACGGATTGGAACGGAGTCTTGTGACCTGTGCACGACACTGTACGATTACAGTCAAGTCTCAGTTGCATCTGAGCATCCACACTACATCCACTGTGGTTTGGAAATTCGTTTTTTTTTTTTGAAGAATGTTCCACCTGTTCCAATTGTCCTAAAAAAATCATCGTGAATTGAGTCCATGGGTGTCAAGAGCGCGCTTATCATTACAATATAAAGGGCAAACACAGCAAATTGCTTGAATCTGGGGTTGAACCGTGGAAATATCGCTAAAGCAGTGCAGCAACAGTTCCACGACTTCATCCACCACTCTGTTCTTCCTAATAAATGCTATACTGGGCACTGGTTCTGCATTATCTGACAATTCTTCAAAGCTCAAAACGAGCCTAGCGAGTTCGAAACCCAGTCCACTGGGGTTTTTATCAGAAATTTCTTCCTAGAGGGATCCTCAGACTACGTAATGACTATGTTTATTGAACTGGAAATTATTGACATTGATCTTGATTTTGGCTGTTATCAGCTACGAAGGAAAAACAAGACTATCTCATATAGATGCAGCTAGCGGCTGACATGGCCAGAGATGGTATGACAGAATCCAAACGTGAATTCACTTAGAAATCAAATACCTTTAAAATTGTCAACCATTCTGCAAAATTGCAGAATCCGATTAGCGGGCCGTGTAATCAGCCAGCTGCATATGTTTGAAACCTTACCTTAACAAAACATCCATAAAACATACCCCCATTGCCGCCTAGATTTGGATGAGATCGGATCATTCCGGACGCAAGCAACTGACCGTGGATGAAAAGCCAAAGCAGGGATTTCCATCAACCCCATATACCAAACCCGGGCAAGGGGACGCATAGATTCCTGCCCATCTCTGGTATAAATGGTTGGAAGCAGTACTAACGGCTGAACCGGGCTTTCTGATCAATTATTTCTCCGATCCTTTCAATCCTCATACGCGAGGGCTGATACTAAATAACACTTACCGTTTGTACAACTATCGATGTAGACGTATTGGCATCAGCCAGATACGAAGCATGCTTATAAATTAATCCGAATAATGTAATACATTATCATTTTGCAACATCATCATTATCTGCTCGCGGCGATTGGCTGTTTCTTCCCGTTCCAGTCTTTTTAATCGCGCTTCCTCCCGTATTCGGTCTTCGCGCCTCTCGTCACGCTCGTCTTTGGCATGCTAAAAGTTTGGACATTTAGGGATCAGCGAGGTTTAACTTTAGATGTCGTCGCCGGTTCCGCTGTTTACTCTGTAAGAAATTCTGGTTATCATAAGGGAACATTAAATATATTAATGTATTTTGAGATGAAGCGGTGCTTTGTGAATATCGATTGTGATTCTGTCTATTGTGCGCTATGAGAAGAGCAAGACTGATGTAATTAACAGACTGTAGCCGGAAAAGTTTGAGATTGTTTGACCAGGTCATCGAGGGATTCGTATTTATGGGCGGTACTGCGACAGGTCATCTTCATTTGCCGGAGCAGGGGAGATACAGGGACTCGAGGAGAGCGGCGGTCTTTGACATGGGCATTGGATGACGATGGCAATGATAGCTCAATGAACGATGGCGAACGTGGCAACGCAGGAATGGCTGGATGCCATGATGGAGAAGGGTCTTCTTTGAGGTGGCTGGGCGCCGCTGGTAGATTTGAACCTGATTTGAGATAGTTCTTATGTTTATCATCAAGGCCAGACAGATACGCCACAAGATTCACAGCCACATGGGACGGGAGGCCCCATTTTGTTCGGCAATTGTCGACGAATCTTGAAACCACGTTGAAGTAAAGACCATGATGGGGCAACGGAGGTGTAATCAGAAACAGATAGCGTTCGCCAAGAATATGTTGTACCAAATCTTTTTTGGTTGAGCCCTTGCCGGTTATCCCAATCACCATGGGAGCACCTGCGTCAGAATAGAATGATTCGAATTGCTGTTGATAATAGTCGAAATGGGAACTGATATAGTGTCTGGCTTCCAACAACAGAAGGATCGACGGAATCGAGGCTGAGGTAGAAGGTCGACGAATTCCGTCATCTTCTTCAGGAAAACCTGTTACGTCAAGAAACTCTTCGGGGTTGGTGGCGAACCTTGTAAGGAGAAAGGCAAGATTGTGAACGGCGACGTCCACATTCGTATCATATCGTTCTAGTAAGCGTACGACTGATGAAAAGATGGCCTTAGCGTATGTATCGAGAACTCCATCTTTGTCAGCAGACTTTAGGCTGAGATGCTCATCGAGAATTCGAATCTGTTCTACGATGTCGTTCCAAGTTTCTGAATGATCTTTGGCCACTTGGTTCACAGTCGGTTGGCTTTTCAGGTTGTCTTTATACTGTAAGACCTGGTCGAGTTGAATAAACAAGTGGACTGGGTCACTGATAATGGGTTCATTTGTAAAAGGGCAGTAAACCATCTTAGGATCTTGAAATATTAGTTCGGCTTGGGTATGGATGAAGTCGATGAACTTATGTTTTGCATAAGCGCCTGCAACCAGGATCGAGATTATGATGAGACTGGGAGACATGGCGTTCGTCCAAGAAAAGTAGTAGTTTGACTGCCTGTTTTCACCTGGTCTGAAGAAAATTCCTCGGACTTATGAAACCGACTGAGGCGAAGACACCAATGCGAGATGAAGACAATCTCAATTTATCTGAAGTATTGATAAGAGTCTGGTTTTTCGGACTGTTCTTATTTAAACTAACGAGGCCCGAATGTATACTCTAAACTTCCCTAACCTATAGATTACGATCAATCTTCAATCAAAACATCAATCATTCGACAAAGGTTCATAAAAATGGGTTAGTGGGCGTGGTCGTGCTTGCAGGTTGCGCGACACAGCCGACGCGACGTGTGCTTCAGTCACAGTCGCCTGTCAACGAACAAAAGTGTACGGACTTTGTGTTACTTATTTAATATCTGTCAATGCGTTGTGTCTGTTTGTGTACAGTGGTGAGTCGTGAAACAGTCCCAGTGGGGTTTCTATTCAACTTGGCGATACGATACCCTTCACTTGGAGACCCTCGATTTACAGTACGGGACACCTTAACTCGACAATTGTTTCAAATCGATTTTGTAAAAAATGCGTACGCACTTTGTATTATTGCTCGCAGTTTTTATCTGCGCGCAGAAAATGACATCAAAATCAATCAAGTTGCGCAATTAGTGATTCTGGTAGACTGCGGTGGCGTTTGTACTTCTTGAC
>OUQQ01000581.1:0-12914 GCA_900404475.1 Spongospora subterranea | reverse complement strand
TTTTTAAGGTGACCATTTCATGACTGAACGTTTTTTCAGCTTGACCTGCCCTCAGAATACTGATGTTTTCTCCTGTAATCCAGCTGATCTTCGTCAAAATAAGGCTTGTATGTTGCATAATGTGTGTATTTGCACTTGTTTGTGGGCTGTTTGTAAGGTTTGACATCGAACCTGTCAAAAACTTCAAATCGTTCCACCTTTAGATATAACTAAAAGTTAGCCTCTGAGCCGAATTATTCTAGATTTAAATCAAGCGCGCCCGTTTCGACTACACCGTTAATGGACCAGGCAGGCAGCTGCCCGAAGCTTTAGATTCTGTGTCCCTGACTTCCATTCGAAAAATTTGCACGGAAATATTACTGTTTAACGATAGTTTTTTGCTTTTAGAAGCACCCATTCTCTTTCGATCTTGCAAATATGCATTTTACAGCAACATGTTCAGTGCTGATGAAAGCGTAGTCTTTAAACATAATATTCCGTCATCCACAATCAACCGTATTTACGGCCGCGAAAGAGGAACAACGACTTTCCAATCCCCGAAACAGCTCCCGTGAATATGACTTTTTCAAGGCCACCGCGAACAATAATTGATTGAATACTTGCTCCAATAAATTTAGGCAGGGGACCGCACGCTGAGACACACCTCCATAAACCACAATTCGCCTGCAGAAGCAAGAGATTTTCGGTTTGAACTCTTCCCGCTTCACTCGCCGTTAGTTTTCAATCAAATTTTCTTCGCGGTGGCATTGAAAAGTCAGAATCACGGGAACGCCGGGGTTGGGAAGTCATTGTTCCTCTTTCGCGGACGTCAATACGGTTGAGTGTGGATGACGGAAATATTATGTTTTAAGACCAGGTATCCATTGCTTTCAGCAGCACTGAACATGTTGCAACAAAACGCCAATTTGCAAGGTCAAAAGAGAATGGGTTCGCCTAAGGCAAGCATTATCAATATAACACAAAAGAAGAAAGATTTTACCATGCTTGTCGAAGCGAGTCTGCAGAAAAGTGAGCCGAGCCACAAATTGTGTGACCATCTCGCCATACATTGTGACCATCGCTCCGTACATCAAAATCAACTCTCTATTCATTCTTCTGATCCCACATGAAGTATTGCTGGATCAAGCTGGCGCTCATTGTCCAATATTCTACACTGCTGCCTTCCGTAGAAGTCTGAACCTTATCTCAGTTTCAATGCGGCTAATCATCCTCCCAGATTAGCTAGGGATCGTTGGCTTGGTAAGCTTTTATCATACCAACTACCTTCATGCTCCTTTGCTTAATCTAGAAAGTCGATACGGGGCAAATGGTTTCAAGGCAGCGAACGGCGATTCTTCAATCGCCGACGGGTTTCTCTTGATGCTGTGATTACGATCGTCCGGTCGAAAGTAGTGCCATCATCAATTGACCTCATTGAGCAGCGATAATCGCATCGCCCGGTGGCTCGTGCTTTTCTGGTATCGCATCGCCAACTCGAACCAGTTACGGGAGATGAATGAATAGAGCAGAAGCTATTAATCAGTTTTTCGTCTGAACGCCATGGACGTCACGAACCTCGGTCTCCGGGGGTTCGTGTCGCCCGATACCGCAGCCCCAATTCAACAAAGGAGAGGGCGTAGTTACAATAAAAGTGCAATTGAAAGACGGTTATATGTGTATTTGAGATACGGTTGGGGATTAGAGGGAAGGGACATTGTCAAATGGCCTACCAGTGCTGGGATCGTTGAATGGCGTCGACCAGAACAAGGCGCTATTCCTTTCCGTCAACCCCTGGACATTCGATGGGCGACTGCCGTCGTTGTGATTGACGGAAACCGTGATGGGCAACCCGGTGCCAAAGTAGCTCGACGCGTTCTCGAACGGGGCCGTGGTCGGGCCCATGTTGATGCTGTTCTGCATGTGCTTGTTCATCTGCGCGTGACGTTTTTCCAGCAGCCGCCGCCCGGAAATACACAGCGCAACGGCCACCGCGCTGAACAGGATGAAGCCGCCGATGGTCACGGGGGTCGTCTTTGTTGAGACCATATCGAAAACTTGAGACATCATCGACTCCGACGAACTTTCTTCACATTTCGTGATCAAATCGGGAACAATAACGTATTCTGAGCACAGTCGAACTAGAACCGGTTCGATGACGACCGGAACTGGCGGTTTATGCGCATAGATGAGAATCGATTCCGATGATCGAATCGGGTCCGTTGAGTTCTGCATTCTGCCGCGAAACAGCAATGCGATATCGGACCCCTCGAGATCGTCGGCGAACACCTGGGGCAGGATCACGAACGAGACGCTTGTGGCGTTGCTATCGTTCTTGACCGCGATCAATGCAATTCGTTCCGGGTCGACTTCCAGCTCTGATCTCAGAATCGTTGATAGACGCGCCTCCTCTGAACCTGCATCGGTAAGAAACGGGTGGTCGACCACGAGCCTGACACGCCAGGCCGTGAAGGTTCCGCCAATCGGATTTGCCTTCGAAAGTGACCTGCGACAACAATTATTGTTTGTTCGTGATTGACAGAAAACAGTGTCGCTTACCGATTCAATAAAGTAGTGCTTCTCAAGTCGGAGGAAACCTGCAAGTGTTCGAATGAGACCACGCCAGAAAGCGTTTAAACAGTCAATAACCGCGAAGACTTTGGGCAAATCGTGACTTAAACCAGTAAAAAACGCCCGTGATCTGAACGAAAAAATTCGGAATTGAAAGTTCTGTGAATTTGTTTGAAACTGTGTTGATGTATTTGCCTTTGACGTTGCAGCCCGTCGAGTTGTTCGAGAAGAAACTGTTGACGACATGGAAGTTGGGGATGTCAAACCGATGGACGAAGAATTGGACGACGCAGGACCGCTGGACGATGACGCGGAACCGAACGACGGAGAACCTGGAGAGGATGTCGAGTTCGATCGTGACGTAGTCGGCGATGCTGTGGCGGCCAAAGTGGACGATGCCGAAACTAGAAAGCTTGAGGCAGGCCCGGACGCCGACGGTGCACTGGAAGATGATTTTCCATACGACTTGGCGCCTGTTGAGTTCGTTGGTGACGTCGTTGGCCCAAATGAGGATAACGCATGTGAAGGAGTTGACGGGGTGACAGTGGATTGCGTTCGGGATGATGGAGCCGAGGAAGATCTGGTTGTTGCCAAAGTTAAGAGCGCGGAAGGTGTGCTTGAAGTCGTTGAAGATGGCGTTGGGCTAGTTGACAACGTGGAGGAGCTCGATGGTGCTGTCGCAGCAGAAGACGCCGTTGTCGAAGGGCTCAAAGCGGATGGCGAACTGGAACTTGTGGGAGTTGTCGTTAACCGTTTGGATGTTGGTCGATTATAGGGATCTCTGGAGAACATCAGGGTCCCGAATCCGAGTTGATCAAATCCGCCGCTATTTGGCCCGTAATCACCACCTCCTCCTTCAGGCCTGACGGTTTCCGCAAACTTCCTGGACCATGGAGCCGGGATGCCCTTCACGTTTTCGTAGTGATTATAGATCAGTTCCCAGTTCGGGCGCATCGTTCCACGGCCAACGGCCGAGATCACGGTCTGGGTGACGTCCTGGTTTTGATACGTCGTGTAGTTGACATTCTCGCCCAGGTTGTATTTGGCTGTGTATTCTGCGCCCTTTAGCACACGATTATCTTGGTATTCCCACATATCGCAGCCCTGATTATACGCTGTCTGACAGATCTGCCCGAGCAAGGCAACGACCAGCGTTGCGTGGCCTTGATCCCGTCCGGATTCCTGAAGCTGTCCAGTCCCGTCGTCGTAAATCTTCCAGATGGTTCGCTCAATCATCCCATTCCCCACCCCCGACATGAAATACGTCAATCCTTCATCAAAGATGTCACGGCGATCGGTCAGGACTCCGATGGCCATGATCGAGGCGATGGTGCACAAATCCCAATTCGCGTAGATCAAGACTGGCGATAGATTGACATGTTCTTTGAGAAACCGTTTGTTGCCCGGATAGAATAACGTCAACATCATGTTCTTGAACTTCGACTGAGCGGTCGAATTCCACCCAGAATAGCCCAAGAGAATTTCCCCAGCCGTCGCGAACTGGAACCCCTGAAGACCCATCAACAGGTATTGGTCGTTATTTCCACTCACAATCTGTAAAGTTGTTGACCACGCGTCAAGAACATAGGCACACCGTTTAGCATAACGATTATCTCCTGATAATTTCCATCTAATCGCCAGTTGATAGGCGGCGGCCGCGTCGTTCATCATCGACCCGTAGTTCTCGGCGTGGCTGACGTTGCCGTCGTAGCCGCGGTAGACGGCGGCCTTGGGGTTGGCGCTGTACGTTAGGCTGGAGTGGCTGTTCGCGACCAGTTTATTCCATCCGCTCAGCCATGGGGAGGCACCGGCCTGGATTTTCTCACGAACGAACGCAAAGTCGTCTTCTGTGTGTAAAATCCCGGGATGTACGAATGCGTCGGTGCTGTTGACGATTTTGCATGCGGATTCAACTTCCGAAAAAACCAGAAATGTCACTATCCACAATAAATACGTCATTATGCGAAGTGAAAAGACCAATATGATTGTTTTGGCACATAGCGTCAAGATTTTTTCTCAAGTCATCCCCTAATATCTCGGATATTTCGACGATTCCGGTTTCAGTTTCATGTCCTCAACCCATTTGACCGGCTAATTAGTACTCCATCACATTATGGTGATCGGAGCAATCCACCCAAATTTTCTTGCAGATGTCTCGGCCCTCTGTTGATTTGTGGACAAGATGGCCCTGCGTTGGATATAAATCCATCATGAAACGTTTTCCAGTCGATGTTTCCGGCAACGGTAACGCAGGAGAGAGTATAAAGTGAGTGCGGTGTCAGAGTTCCCACAGCCCCGGCCTGAGGACTTCAGGTGCAACGTTATACAGCCCAGACTCCAGAGATGAAACGCAATCACACTACAAAGGCCCACGTAACGGAAAACACCCTGGCAATACACGAATGCGCATCTAATATTTCATGTCAAGATCAAGTTGTGTGTCCTACAATGATCTTTAATAACCTCCATTGTTTGAAGGTTCGTCATTGGTGTTCGGGCAAATAAGCGGCTGCGTTCCGGATTTCTTGGTATAATCGAGTTATTGGTGTTGTAATTCTATTCTTTGCTTGGCAAAGTTTAACAATTGAAATTGTTTAGATCGGTGGTAGATCCTCTTTGTTTCCGGTTGTTCCATAATTGCCCTAGACGTCGACGTCGATGAATCCGCCGCCTCGTTTTTGAAACGGTTTGGACATGGTTTAAATCATGCGCAAGAATCAGGTTTCTTGATCAAACCAATCAACCCAGCTGATATATGCATATTATCCGAATAAACGGGTAATACGAAATCACTTGAACAAATTCCTAGTATTCCCAAATTAATAGATCAGCAATCGATCATGCGCTCGCTAACTCAGGATCGAATCGCGCGCAAGGTCTTGGAAATCACGATGCATATGTGAACCGCGCCAATAAAAATATACTTCAAGCGGCGTCGCCCTTCAACAGACAATCGCAGGTGCCACTGATGCTAGAGCCATGATCGGGTCCACCATGAGGGTGATCATGGCTTTGACCATCTCACGTTCCGTCTGGAGGAGTGGCACTCGTTCCAGACGGTCTGCTTCGACATTGGAATTTTCTGGCGGGTAGAGTTTTTAAGTCGCTTTCTAGATGTTGTGGCAGCTCAGGGCGAAGGCGTAACAAGCAGCCAGATGATGCTGACCCCGGTTCCACAAGACTATGCATGCAGCGTTGCATTGCCAGAAACTTCAACTCGCCATGTGTCATATTGAGAATTATCGAACTCTTATGGTGTTCACTGACGCCCATGTGGAGCATTGCGCTTCGCCTTGTTGCCCTTTTCCTTGAGTATTTCGACGAATGCCTCACAGCCGAATGCCTTGATGTGGTTCAAGTCAGCGGATAGCCAAATCATGCCTGCCTTGGACACTTCAATTTCTCACAGTAAACCATTAACCGAATGACAGCGCCCAGCCAATCAAGACCAGGTGCGATCCAGTTGAAGATTTTACGGCGCAGGAACCGCATGTCGTAACGCCGTTTTGGGGTGAGACCGCGAGTTCCCATGCACACAAGTCCAGTTAAGAACATTTTAACTGCAGCAACTACAATATACGCTATTGGAGCTGGTATTACCGCTGTTGCTGGCACCAGACTTGCCCTCCAATGGATCCTCGATAACCGATTGAACCTGTTCTCACGCGCATCGTGACATACCGGTGATCCTTGTTGTTCTGACTTGGCTGCCCTTGTCGTATTGGTTGACCCTGACGCCTCCTCCAATGGTTTCCGCCATTCCTAGATGTCGTCGGTCCTACAAGTATTGCCAAGACAAGGGGGCATCCGATTCCCGCTGTCCTCTACCCTTTGCGAGGAACAAAATGGTTTAGTGAACGCCACAGCGAGCGAGAACAATCTGGTCTTTCACCACGATTTTGGCTCTTTTCCATTAATCACGCACGAATCACGAAGAAGCTGGCGACAGCGTCGGCAGTATTCAAATCCTCGAAACCCCAAATGCCATCTGGCACGAGTGATCTCTGACCTGAACCACATCATTCGTCGAGATACTCAAGGAAAAGGTCAACTTGGCGGTTTCAAGACGAAGAGCATGCTCCGGTGGATAATTCTCACTACCGACACATGGTGAATCGAATTCTCTGGCAAATAATCATTGTTTCCTGCCCGCGAACCATCCTGAAGCCGCTCTACACGGCGTCGAACGCGAGGACGCGATCACAGCAGTTGAAATTGATCCGGCCACTCAAGCAACCCTTGCCGACTACAGTTCGGCAGAGAAGCCGCCGCCGAAGACACAAGAGCCGCCGTCGCCACCAAGGCAGTCCGAGCTCCAGAATCGGGGTGTTCCTCCGGCCAGACTTGGCATCAATTCCACAAATACAGTCAGGGAAGATCAAGTACACCGACGGAACGGGAGACCAAACTGAGTCCGAACTGCAACGATCACCGACATCGTCATTGATGAGGAGAAGCTCGATCATCAGGACAACATCCCCGACATAAACTAACGATGAGTTCGCGCCTCAATCATTCAAAACTTAAACCATCGCTGCCTCAAACTGCCGCCATGGACGAAACCGATCCCGACTTCCAAAAGACCGTCCTTCAGGCGATCCGAGAATCTGTCCCAAACACGGATGAATCTTTTAAACTCGATACGTTTTCGCGATCAAGCGTGAAGAGAGTAGTGTCGTCCTCAGATTCAAGGCCATTTGCATAGCCAAAGGTATGCTTCAGCAGGCGGAAACTGACAAAGGAGACATACGCCGCAGTCATGAGAATTCCAACAATTTTTCAAGCCGACATGACCACACAATGGGGACATGGATGAACAAATATGTCCAACTGCCGGAAGGTTTAGGGAAAGGGAACAAGGGGGACGTTTGCGAGATTCAAAAAATGGTTTATATACGGCACAAGACAAGCCGGTCAAAGATGGATATCCACTGCCGAGTTGATTGCAGTTCGGATTCAATCAAACCAAGTCCCATCCCTGCCTCCTGTTCAAGATCGACAACGACGGAAACCTGATCATCATTGCCACCTTTGTCGACGACATGGAGATTGCGACCATGAACACTTTCAAAAGCGAATGACATTTCCCAATCAGCTTTGACCGACAGACTGACCGTGCGAGCAAGCTCCAGAACGCCAAACCGCGCGACATCTCATTCATTCCTGGCGTTCACCTGAACAAACAATGGGCCCAACGACACCTGAAGATGCAGTACGCTTGGTAAAGGTACTATACAGCAACGCGGTCAGCATCCTTCTGCAGATCGCACTCGGCAAACGCCTCGACATCATTTTCGCGGGTAACCAAGCTCAGCGTCGGTAGCGATGGCGATTTTTTCGGTGTCAATTGCGTGTCAGATAAACCAGAATTAGTCATCATTGAATTGTCTATTGGGACAGGAGTTTGGGGTACTTGATTTATCCTCTTCTTCTTTGTCGGACACCGCGGCGCCGACCGAAACTGACAATTGCCTTTATGCTTGGTTTGGCGAAGACACCAGCAATAATGGCGGTAAAAAGCAATGATGATCTTGACTTCGGTCTACTGGTTATCGTCTACAGGAACTGATTATGCGGTTGGCAGGATATTGATCATTGCCGGAGCGATTTAATCGAATTGCTGTTTCGTGTGGTTTTTCTATCAGCTTTGTCGCTGCCGAAACAACCAGGCGACACCGTGACAAAAATTGTTCATTGTATTTCAAATCAAAAATGACTGTTATGTCGCAAATAGTAGAATACAGGTTGTGATCAGTTCTGAAATACATCAAAGTTCCGCCGGATCTTACTACAATAATTTGTCCAACGTTATTTATAAGCGAAATAATCATTTAATATGATGTCTGACCAGCCTGTCCAGCAGGAGATGATGTCTGACCAGCCTTTCCCGCAACACGTACGTGGTTCGGGTGAGTCAAGAAGCCAACGTGTTGGAGACAGGGTCGCAATGTGTGGCAGAGGCCGACAACGTCGCTTTGATTGCAAAAAAAGCACGCGGGTCTGCCCAAAGCTTCGATCGGTGCGCCGAACTGATCATGCATTGTCGTCGACGGATCGAATGGCTTTCCGCCGACGTCGAATATGATACAAACGGGCAACAGGGAACCCAAAACGTCGCTTGGTGCTCGCAACTGGAGATACGTCTCGAGCATATTATCTTTCGTTATGAGCCACAGGAATTGTTCCCGTAAAACAGCAGCGAAGATGGGGGGATCTTCACGCAAACCAAAGAGATTTTGCAAGTCGATGCGACAATTGGCGATGCAAAACTCTTTGAAACATAGTTGGAATTGGACTTCCGCAATCAACTGCATCGTTCAGGGAGACGGTATAGGAACTCAGGTATTCCGACTGGGTTCTGGCCAGTTTTTGCGCATCTTGTGCTTGTTCCACAGATTGAAAACTATCCAGAGTATGTTCAATCTGATCTTCAGATACAAATATTGCGCATCGTCTTTCGTAATCGTCGTCCTAGATTTTTGAAAAATGTGATCCAGAACTCAAGCCCGAAGGCGTAGAGTTGATTCCACCAAGCTTCAATGCGCTGGCTGGACACTGATCGCCCGAAAAGGTGCTCACTTTCGCCTTGAAATCGATTTTGAACGCCAGCAACCAGAGCGTTTTCGACGCCGCGATCTGATCGCTGTCGCTCTGGCATACACGGGACTTTTTACTTTTTCGATGGCGTCGATGTAATACACGCTAGAATCAATTCAGGGATTCGATTCGACGAACCAACGTGCAGCCCTGAAAGCTTTCGTGGCCAACCATCAATGCACGCATGAATCTCGAACCCAAACTGGCGAAGCTTGTCGCTGTTCTGGTCAAAATGCGATAACGCATTGGTGCCAATCACGCTGTTCTCACGCCGCTGCAGTCGACGTTTTCTCCTCGCTGAAACAGCATCTGGATCGATATTACGCAGTGCCAACGAGAAGGCGCTCCGCGTGACCTTAATTCCTGAACAAGAAGGGTCATTGTCCGACACCCCAAGTTCCTTCCCTCGCCTTGAGCTTCAACGGCCACCAGGCGACCCACCAACTGCTGTGGGATCTTTTGACGCACCGCTACGCCGTTTCCTGATTCTTGCAGCATCGTGTTCAGACGGTATGACCCCATATTCATGACATATGTCATCCAGAACGTATTTAAGTGACATCCCTGACCGTATTTTGAAGCGAATGTCAGGCAAAGCACTTTCCAAGCGATCCTGATACTGGGACATGCGTAATGCGTCTAATATGTCGGGATTGAGGCACCAAAATCCAGCTAGAGCTGCACAAAATTCAAGACTTGAGACAGCGGCATTGTCACAACGACAACCCAATCGAAGGCTGTATGTACATTGTGCTTATTCGAGAGAGGCAACGGGGTGCCAATTGGGTTGTATTATTTCCCCCCTCAGGGAGGTAATTTCAAATCGACGGCGACGTTTCTAGGTTTCGAACCTGGTCGGCCCAAGTGGGGAACTACCTCAGAATTTATCAACATAAGTTCACGACCGACACTCTTCGAATTGGTCTATATACAAGTTGGATGACGGGGTTGGCAGCAATGTTGGAAAATTCGGAGAGTTCGATTCCCTTAGTGCTCACAGCATTTTGGGGTCTGGCGAAATTTCCAACACTCTGGGAATCAACCAATCTGCTGCCAACCCCGTCATCGAACTTGTATATAGGACCCATTCGAAGATTGTCGCCGAAACATTGCGATATTTTTGACCAATCAAAACGACCGTCCGATGATAAAATTTTCGGATCGACCTCTACGAACGACTCTGACCAGGATATGGTCAGGACGAAGGTGGTTGAGAAGACCAACGGATCTTTAGCCTGCGGCCCACCGCACCGCTCTTCCCGCCCGGGAGACCTCAGAATATATCAACATCCGTTCACGACCGACACTCTTAGAATTGGTCTACGAACAAAGCGAGAGAGAAAGATGAAGACGAAGAACGACAGTCAGGCGGGGAAGTCAGCTCACGAAAGGTGGTACGGTAGTGTGGTCTCTGTTCCCCTCAATACCATGTTGATCAGCAAGTACGTTTTGGATTTTATTGGTCTCAATATTCAGAATTTGTTTGAAAAAATGTCCCAATCTAACCCAGAATTCGATGTCGCTCACCTGGAAGAATTATCTGCTGGCGGACTCCATCGAGTGGGGTCTTTCGCCGACTGGTCCACATCCCAATTGTCTGATTCCAATTCGAACGCTGATCTTCCCCTTTCCGAAGATGATGACATCGACCATTGTGCGGTGGTAGACGTTGTTTCTCTGGCCAATTTGATTTCTCGGACTGGCAATTTGCGTCCGGAAGGTTGTGCGCCTCAAACCGATCACTGGTCGTGGGCGTTCTCGCGCAGACAATTGGGATGTGGACCAGTCGGCGAAAGACCCCACTCAATGGATTCCAGCAGGCGCACAACCTTCCGGACGCAATTGCCAGCCCGAGAAACTGACTTCTGGTTCATGTCTGCGAGGGCTTCAACATTTTCTCGGTTTTTCCACCATCGGGACGGGACGCCTTCGTGATGTTTGCCTGAACAGGGAAAACAATCAACAATAATGTTGTCTCCAAAACTGAATGAGCTACATACCGGAAAATTCTTAACGGCCTTGGAACGAATGTGAATCTCGCCATTCCTGGACGCCTCTTCGATCATCCATTTCGTGACAGTAGCGCGCCTTGAGATTGTTACTCCATGCTGCAAAGCGCGTTTCCGAGTGCCTGCAACAGAATCATGGGCAGAGGCCTTCACAGAATCATCGATGTCCTTTCCGGGCATCTCAACGTCTACAACATGGTTGTTACCACCCTTTGCGAGCTATTGGCGGGCAAAAGCTGCAATGATGGGCGAAGGAGAGAATACAGATAGAGGTACTCTGCAAAGTATAATATGAAAACGGAAACTGAATAAAAATGCATTTTTACTTGTTCTTTGAATTCTTGGGTTGCATTGGTTGCAACTGATCGCGCCATCGACAACACTCCGGCCATGCATAAAGATATAGATTGATGGCATCCAAGGCAAAGGAAAGGTTGTGCTTAAATTCTCAATCGTAGCGAAGTCATTATTGTCGAATCCCCATTTCCAGATTCTCTGCTTCAATCTATGTATGAGACACTCCTCCTGCGTACGCTGACCAACCATGATTACACACAATAACACCAAGAGGTATTTGATCGCCGTTGGCGCAACTCGGCACGGCGGGCGTTGATATCCTCAAGTTTATCAGGTATAACTATCACACTAATTTTCACACTCACACTAAATACGGTAAACGGCGTAGTTTTCAGAAACCGTTTAAAAGGTAACTCATATCGCGTTCCAATCTAATCCGGTCACCGATGAAAACTCCATAATCGACCACCTGCATGGTATCAGTGGCTTCGGTAGAGAATTCGTAAAGACACCTTTTAAACCATCGAGCAACAATTTTCGTCAAAAGAAATCTGCGATGGATGAACCAAAAAAATCAGAACGACGCCACATCCATTGATGGTGGATGCGCGTCTCGCCAATAGTCAAGGAGGTGTAATAGAAGTCGACCTTGGGGTTGATAGGTGAATCTTTGCGCCATTGGCCATCGCCCGGTCCTCGGTGTGAGTGACGGACTCTTTTGTTTCAGGTTGTTGGAAACGTGATGGGGAAGTGGTCGAAAGAATCACGAGGCAAAGCCGCTGTCGTGGCTCTGGCGTTCGGCGTACTCGGTGCCGTATCGTTCGCACACATATATTTGCCCTTCTTCAGTCCAGATAGCGATCTGCGTCGGCGACATGTTCGCGAGGGAAAGACAGGAGGAGAGATAACGCCATTGAACCCGGTTGTTGATCACCCATCGCCGTCAATGTGGAGCCGATTATCGCCAAAATCCTAATGAACGATGCTTTGCGATAGCCGTGATTTGCAGCTCAATGGACGTACATGTTATGCACGTAGGACGAAGGCTAGTGATTATCAGGCGAGCCCTTTAGGTGCACTACGGTAGGCGCCCGGAGTATATTTTCAGCAAGCAACAAACCTGAAACATCGATACAAATCGAGCCTGTTTCTATGCACGAGTTATGCCATCATGGCCAACGCCCACTTTGAAGCTTTCGCGTCGTTCCTGGATGACTTCGATGCTGAGTGACTTGGATGCTGAAATGCAACAGCTGAACGAGAATTTGCATGCTCGCGTGGAGTATGGTGCAAGCGTTTATTCACCAGGGCAAGTGGTTTCTTGAAATGGAGGTGTTGAATGAGGAGCTGGAGTGGCCATACAACGGCGAGGGCGAGGACGCGTCCTCCATCGTCGCTTCATTGGACAAGGTCGAGTTGTATTCCAATCGATTCTCTTCACCATGACTAACTCGCCCAGTGAAT
>OUQQ01000627.1:0-11678 GCA_900404475.1 Spongospora subterranea | reverse complement strand
TTGACGGAACTGGGTCTGGGTGTTGACAACGGGCAAGGCTTCGGACGGGCGCCCGTCTTGGTCCATTCCTATAATGTCTCCCAGATCCTTCGCATAAAGGTACAGGGCAGCGTTTTGCACCCAGAAATGAAAATTGCTGTCCGTGCCATCGAATTTGGGTATTTCCACCCTATCCAAGATCAAATGGTTGGGGCGTTCTGATGTAATCTCAGACTGTAGTTGATTTAAATGCTCGACTTTGCGTTGCCGCTCCAACCGTTTGATCTCGGCGTCTAATTCATCGTCCAGCATGTGCGAGGTCGGCGATGCCTCCTCCGGCGTCATGCTCGAGGATGGGACTCTTAATCTCTGCAAACTCGAATAATAGAGGAGTTAATATATTTACGGTACACCGCATCATGCGTGACTGGCCTTCAGCCGGTAAATAGGGGAAACCCCATACATCTCAGATATGCTTAATCGTCTTGAGTTTTAACAAACTTTGGTAATAATTTGGGAGGACAATGGAAGACAGGAAACACCACGCTCGGTCTCCAGGTTTGCTCGTCAGGATCAACAACAGCTTTCTAAATTTGAGTGGATTTCACAATCGTGAGACAATAACGACGCGATCAGCCGGATAGTGCAGTTTGATGTCAAAAGTTGACCCGCCCAACCCCAGGCCGACCTATAGTAGGATCCCTGATTGGATTACAGCACAATGGTCATGACTTCTGAATTTTCGACTTCCGCAACTAACCTGACGCCATGTACTCTGGTCAACTTATCATTAGCTGATTCACAATCTTCAAGGTGTCACATTCGCTGTTGCAGGTGAGCTTCATCAAACAAACTCATTGAAACAGACGGTTTCCCAGTGAATGTTTCAAAGCAGGTTTCATCATGTCCATGGAAACATGAGCTGCGCTACTTCAGTACAGCCTGCGCTGTTGGCAAACAGAGGTTCTATCTGCAAGTTGATAAACTCCATCACACGCAGCCAAGCAGGGGCTTGGCAACTTGCGATTGGCGCTGCTGTTGATACTTTCAACAAAGATTGAACTCTGTAGATTATGTAGCATGTCGAATATATTAAGGCTGTATAAAACTTCATTATTTGACAATTGGTGGAGTCTCCACCGTACGACGCGAGAGAGACCTTGATTCTAAATCAAATGACTGCCCGATCAGTGTGGATGGATCTTTTGCTTTCTCCTCTCCCCTTGGATTCATCAACCAATCCATAAGAGTTCCAATTATTGGAACCGACTTTACGATCTCCAGTGGACTGAAACTTCGATTTTGCATTTGCATCAAAAATTCCTGTAAATCAATTTGTCGTTGTTACAAAACAGGAAACAAATCCCTGTACCTCTGCTTCAGAAATGCCAGTTTGTAAAGACGTTGATAGCAATTCTATCACTGCTGGAGGATATTGTATGTGCGATTGAGTGTATGAGATAATATCCATAATATGTTGTGCCAGCTCAATGTCACTGCACTCCTGAGCAGTGATATTTCCTGGAATCGTCAAAATTGCGATGCAAAAACAGCCATCATCTGAAATACATCTGGAGGCAAGATTAACCCAGCATCGCTATCACAGTAATGATACGACTATTACTTACCCTCGGAATACATTTGACACTTCAAACAGCCTCTCCGCAAGACAGTCATTCAGACCGTTGGCTGTTTCTCGATGATCTTCATCTAAAAATCCCGGAAGAAGCCGAAATGCTCCTAGTCCCACTGCGGTGCTGAGATTGCCATTGTCAATCCAAACAAAAGGAGGCGAGTTCGCTATCAATTGCCGTAAAGCGTGACGAATTTGGACTCCCTAACTGAAGATGAATACACTCGAACGAAGTTTTCATGATCTTGTCGACATACCTTTGCCATGAGTTTGACTTTCTGTTCAACCGCCTGTAAAACTTCATTAATTTTTTCTGGAACCATTGCCATGATGGTATCGTCATTGAGTTTTCTCGGCCGAACCGCAATCTGAACGCCATTGATGGCGGCGTCGTATACTGGAGACCAGTTATAGTTCCGTAGGGGCAAGTTATCAACAAGAAGGCTATTGAAGGCATGAGACGATAGATCCAGATCCTCCAAAGTGACACATATCGGAGCGATATGGAAACTTGGTCGCATTTCTGTGTGAGTAGAAATTTCCAGCCGAAACGTGTCTGCGAAACTAGTTGTGTTGAACAGATATCTTGTGCACTCCAGATGCTCATCTACTGAAAAAACGAGCGTTTTCGACAACGATAAAAGCAATATATAAACCGGGGCGATGGCCATGAAATCAGGCTGAATTCGAAGTTTTTCGGCAACCTAAATAAACCATCGAAATCTAACGTATGATGATGCAATCGCATGGGCACCGACCTGGGCAGTTCGCGCCATCAATATGTGAGTGTCAGAGCCAGAGCAAATCCAGTCCCTGGGTTTCAACGAGAACGAATCAGCTGCGTCAATTGCTGTAGAAATGGAATCAGGACGCTGCGAGGCAGTGGCAAACCGAATATCCGCCCCGTTGATGTGCAGCCACAATCCGTGTGCATCACCTGCCAATCAGTGCTACCTTTGAATAACATGTGCGCTTCTCCCACTGGGACAACTCACAGATTTGACGAATTTTAGAGATGTCATCGTCGAAGTGAATCAATTTGTTATCTCCTATTATACACCGTCTAACTTAGACTGTGTATTGAACGCATGACGCAGCTTGGATTACGGTAAATCGTTGTGGGGACCGCACCGAAAACGCACAAGGGCATGCGACCTTGCTGTTTATCTTCTTCAATGTATTGCGATAGAAGATTAACATCGATGCAGTTCGTTTCCAGCCCATTCTTGTCGTTACGAAGAGTGAGGTTTGGGACGGTTCGAATTGACCTCAAAGACGAGATCAGGACATAAGCACATGCCCTCGTGACCGAAGACTCATAGGCAAAAGATTCTGGTATGTAAATGACCGGCTGACGATTGACCATACAAGAGAACCCTTCAGAATTCAGCAGAGGGCACCGATTATGCAGAGCCATTAACAGCATTAGATGCATCGCGTTCACAGACGATGAACCTAATATGAGGAAATCAGCATTTCGACCATCAGAGTTGCTGTTGAAAATATACAGATTTGTGAGGTGAACATATCGGAGAGCTGCAATTGAGAATTCAGTAGCCCTTGGCAGTAGCTTTCCATCAAATCCGCAACCTCAACCAGCCGAGGGTAGTCCGCAATCCGATCGGCAATCTCCTGCGCCGTGTAAGCGACGCCCGTATCTGAGGAAATCCCCGATTGTCCCAATAGCGCCGTAACTTTAGGGCAGCCGTCGGCTCCCCAATTTAACACCGACGTCATTACCGCCGCCCTATCGGTTAATGTAGATATGATATGAGTCAATCTTCGGATATATATTTCCCTAATGAACCCACTTTATACACTTTACAACGTGACACCTTAGGGAGCAGCCCGCGCTGATACACGTCACGCTCGTCACAGTGTACTGTATTGCACTCAACACTCTGGGAGTGCACTTTATGTGTTAGGGGGCCTCTCCAGGGCAAAATTCGAAAATTTCATGTCGGGAACAGCCCGCGCCAGCACTGGTCACAGTGTTCCGTTTTCGACTGTGAGGGGGGGGGTTTACTGTAGAGAATCCGGCAACTGATCCGACCATTGGTCCTGAAGGTGTAATTTGTTGAAATCGGACACGTCTTCCTTGTTTCGTGCTTAAATAAATGCGAATCAATCAGCTTGACGTCGGGTGCAGCGTGGTCAAGTGAACAACCGGACCTGCTGATGACGAGTAAAACCTGCTAAAATCATTTGCGTCTATCCGGTCCAATGAGTATAAAAGGAACGTTTCAAAGTTTGAGCATAATGATGTTGTTGAACAGCCGCCGCTGCCTGAGCGATCCGGACTTTGATAACACCACCTCGTTTTCTTGGTTTCCAGTCGACGACATGTACACAATCAGACGAATCATGAGGTGCTCAAAATGAGAGGGTTTTCAGCCAAGCTCTCTTGCCAAATATCCCGCGAAGCGTTGGCACAGATTCTGAACCTTGGCTGAAATTTCAAATACTCAAATTTGTAGTGGTTTTCTCGTCTCTTTTCGTTTCGAGGAGAAAGTTTTTTTTTAGGAGGAACCACTCTGTTTTGCTATAATTGCTGTTTTATCTTGGTTGTACATTTCGGGTAGACCATCACTGGCCGTTTACACATTGGGCTGTTTCGCTGATCTGGTTTTTGAACTTTCGCGTGTCCTGGAACATTTTCATCAGATTGCCCAGAGACGATTTCATTGGCTGTGTTGCCTGCTTTCGCATTTCATGAACTGAATAAACGGAGCTGATTGCTTGACTTTTCGAAGTTTGAAGATTGGCAGCCCATGTTTCATTCTCAACAAGACAACGTTCTCCTCGAAATGAAAAGAGACGAGCAGGTCACGACAAGCTTGACCTCTAAGATCAACGGTGATGCAAACGGCACCAATTCAATTACGCAAATGAAGTGGACGCAATTCTAATCGAAACGAAATGTACGAGATCCAAGAACAACAACAACAAATAATGCATACGATCGACTCATTCGAACGAAGAATGCCTGGCTCCATCGTACTGCGGGTGGATTCCTGTGAACTCGTGTTCATTTCCGTGTCAATCTTGAAACGTTCGTCAAAGCGTTGCCCTCAAAAGTTCCAACCTGATAGATAGCTGCGCTAACGTCATCCATGACAATGGGTCTAAATTTCCACTTCTTAATCTCAGGTCGGTACAGGACCCAATCATGATCACTTGCAGCAACTGCCATTGATCGACCAATGCTAACCACCCAATTGTATCATTTGTTCCTGTTATTACAATGACCCTATTAGCCACGAAATCATTTACTGATCAGGGCGGAATCGTAGTCCTTGGCAACATTCGTCGTATCTAGGATCAAACATGGAAAGTCATCGTGACAAGCCCAACGATCCCATTATCTGATCAACCAAACCGTTCGAAAAAATCCAAACGCAACCATCAACATGGAGCTAGCGCACCGAACATTCCGACACGAATCGAACGAAAAACTGAAGCACAAATATGAGATTCCACTGAAGTCATCAGCACTATACCTCAGGAATCGACAGTTCGACGAAAGCTGTGTTCATGTGAATTCAAGGAAGCAGCCGTTCCCACAGGAACGCCAGACAAAAAACAACCAAGGCATTTGGAATCGATTAATCTGATCAACAAACGACAATTTCTTGTAGCAAGGAAGAAAGGATATTCAACTGCCTATACTAGCGACCATCGACAACCCGAACTGAATGGATCACAGCGCATGGCGCTAGACCAATGCAGGAACGTAGCGAAAGAACCACCCCTTCCCCCCGTCCGAGGACTATTCCGCTAAACGGGGCCGTATTAGCAACTACACTCGCACCTTGATACAAATCACTTTTTTTCAAGCTCTAATTAATCGCTTACCAGTTTCAAATAAAGCCAGTTGAAAAATCCAAGCACTCAATAATCGTTATGGATATCCTTTGGATATTTTGGTTTTTTTGGCTGTGTGTGATGTACCAATGTTGTCTCACGGTCCATATCAGGGGAAAAGGGAAAAATTCCACCCGATGCTGAAACTGCAGATAAACGTCAGCAGGGTTTCATGATTATCGCTCAATGTGTCGATTTACGACATGAAAAATATCTCCAACCGCCACGTTGCCTTAAGTCAAGTCCTGATGTCGATGATTGAAGGCCATTGACCAAGGGCGACCTTCAATGGCTCATGGCCAAAAGCCCAACTTAGACCGCCCCAGGTGGAGATGGCACATGGGCGAACGCCCCTGCTATATTCGACACCGGTCCTCAAATACTATTGGGGGATTCGCCGCTTGGCCATGTCAGGTTCATCATCATTGATACATCAGGGCCCCTCATCCCAACACAACCCACACACACACACACACACACCCACAGGGGTACCGCGTTCATGGCGCTATGGGCCCCAGCCATCGCACGACATCACACATCACACACAACCCTGTGTTGGTCATACCGTCCCAGCCAGGGGCGCCACAGGTTGTCGTCACAGCACCCCATGATCACTAGTCGCCATTACTAACGTTGGTCATTTGTGGTGTGGCGGCGGTCCCTAATCTGCAGCCAATGCAGGGATATCTGGAGAAGCAGACGTCCAGCTCCATATTTCGAAAGTTCCAGAACCGGTATTTCGTGGTGGACCGGCACTCGATGGTCTATTACGTGAAGAAGGACGACTACGAGGGGTTATCGTCGGGGAGTAAAGGGACGATCGATCTATTAACATGTGTCGCCGTTGGTATAACGGAAGGTGATACACATGGGAAAGAGTTCTGGCTGGAATCCCCATCCCGGCTGTTCTGGTTCCGAGCGCCATCCACCAAGGATCGGGACGCTTGGTTGGCGAACCTGTTTGTGGGTCAACACATTCCTCCCCATCACCGCTTCGTCAATCTGACGACCTGGGCCAATCCAGGTATGGAGTGGGGCGGCGTCTCTTGACGCCGTTCCCATCGCTCGCCATGTCCATGTCGCAATCACTTCTGCCATCGCCATCTGCGAATCCAAAGGTATTCTGTCACACGATTTCGCATCAGGATCGTCCTTAATAGGGGGAAACCCGGGTCAGGTGCCGATGTTGAAGGATTATTTCGGGTGCCGGGAATCAAATCGGTTGTTGAGAAACTTCGTCGAGATGTGTATATGCTGGAAGGGTGTTCAGGGCTATCCGACCCATCGGTTTCCGTATTCGACGTTGGAAGCGTGCTGAAGGGTTTGCTACGTGAGCTACCGGTAATGGCCCTTCGTTGACTGGGGAATCTTGTTCTGATCGAAAGGGGATTTCTGCTCAGGAATCCATTCTGACTCACGAATTGATTGTGCCGTTCACCAGGGCGAACGCCACCGCCGATAATATTCGCGATCTCGTGGCCAAACTGCCGTCCGTCAACCGCGACATTCTGATGAAACTGGCCCTGTTGATGAAAACGCTTGTACTGATCGCCCTCATTTTTTACCGGTTCATTCCCCCTAGACTCACTGATTGCTCGCACGGCAACGTTCAGGTAGAAAAGGGGCCGATCACCAAAGCGTCAGTCAAGTCGTTGGCCATCTGCATGGCGCCAGCATTCAGCCCGAGCGTCGACACCGGTCTGGTAGATCTATCGCAGCTCCTCTCGTTGATCATCTACGAAGGCAGCGCCATATTCGGGTATTCATTCAATCGGATTTCGAGAAAGGACGATTGGGCTGCCGAGACACTGGAACGGGTCAATTGCCCTCACAGCGCCATTGACCAGATCTGATCGATTTTGGTTCTGTTTTATTCAGGAGGAGACGAAACCGGCGGTTCCCGTTGTCCCAATCCTGACCGATATCGAACCGTTGAGCGATCTATCATTTCACGTCGAGAGTCATCGATTAGATGAGGCCGATGGCGCCACGTTCGACACTCAAGAACCGATTCCCGAGCCGGCCACGAACATCGCTGCGCCAGCAATCGTCCCGACCGAAACCGATTTGATCACTGAAGAGGTGGACAGAAGGATGACTCGCAATGGCGAAGCGGTTTTGTCGTCCCCCGCCGATGCATTTAAGCCAGTGCAGACCTTTGAGGTACTGCCGAGGATTGGCGGATTTCACGAGTGAACTGGTTATGGGCAGGCGCACGATTTCGGTATTTCGTCAGGGTCCGAGTTCGAGTACGGCCCTACTGATGATGATGAAGACGATCAGGCTAGCGAAATCGCTGATCTCGGCGCGTTTTCACCATTGAAGGCCACCGCCGAACCCGACGTTATTCCGAAGGAAGTCGTAATCCCCTCGTTCGAACCTATGGCTTCCATTCACGATGAACACGACGATTGCACTCCGGAAAACAAGACAACGGATTCCGGTCGTCAACCCCAACATTTAGCAGAGAAAGACGAATTACAACTTTCAAAAAGAAATGTCGAAGATTTCGCGCTGTTGGATGACAAGTCCCATTCGACTTCCTTAAATCTCTGCGACCTCAGTGCCTCAGGACCAATAATTTCAGAAAATCCCAGATCGATTCTCCAACAAGCGCCGGCCGAAGTCGGTCCATTAATTTTTCCAATGAAAATCGATCTCAACGACAATCCAAGTGCGGTGTCAAACGCGGTGATTGTCGAAAGTGATGCGTCTGCTCGGTTTCAGCAGGCGTCTGAAGTAAAATCGCCCAAAACCGTTGAAATCGACACGGCCAATGACGGGAACGGGAACGACGATGAGTCGGTTCCAGGATCACTTTCGTTTGGCTCCACCGCCACCTCCAATTCTTTGTCGACTACGTTGATCACGCCGCCTCGTCTCTCGGTTGCGGTAGATGGCGAACCACATCACGATCCACCCAGTTTCTCTCCATCAGCGTTGCCCAAGCCATTGACGCCGACCACTCCTGATACGGTCAACGCCCCCGTAATCAGGAACTCATCTGAACCGCCCTCATCATCACAACAAAACTCAATCAAAAGGTCGGCGACGAAATCAACCGGAACTAGACCGATATCTGAGAACGATAAACATCGTGATCAATACGAAATCGGGGTAGGAAATGACATTGTTTCAAAACTTTCAGTTCGGTTACGCTGATTGTTGTTCAGGTACGGCAGGATCAAGTCGATTCGCTTTTACGCCAATTACAGGACTCTAATACCAGAATCGCCCACTTTCAACGCAAAAACAGGGCCGTCGAAGAGAAAGTGAGCGAGTCGGTAAATCTGCCATGGTGTTGCCAGATGAAAAATTCTGACGCCATCCTCTGTAGACAGTGCAGTTCCATAGACGCGTTGCAGGATCGTATTTCCAAGCTCCAATCAATGAACGAACAGGTATCTCGAGAACGTGACGAATATGCCAAAGTACCTGGACCTAGTGAAAGGAATGGGATTGATGGGTAGCTTAATCCTGATTCAGGATCTGCAGGCCGCCATGAACCAGTTAACAGAAGTTCGCCAACGATGCCAATCGCAAATTCTATCCAACGAAACATTGAAACGGAAATTTGACAATCAGCAAATTCAGCAAAGTGCATTGATTCTGTCTTTGCAAGAACAGGTCGGTGGTTCGTTCAAACGGCCCAATGAATTTCTCAAATGCTGTCTTTGATCCTCTAGAATCGATCATTATCTGCGTTTTTTGAAAAACCTGTCGCTCCAGCGCCATCAAAAGGTATTTGATGTATTCACAATTGTTCACAGGCGATCTTCAGCTAATTTTTTTCGTAGCGCCGGTGCTTTTGACAGAAAATCATGAAGC
The DNA here is from genome assembly GCA_900404475.1 of Spongospora subterranea. Classification (NCBI taxonomy): domain Eukaryota; phylum Endomyxa; class Phytomyxea; order Plasmodiophorida; family Plasmodiophoridae; genus Spongospora; species Spongospora subterranea. Next base: position 2,374 of record OUQQ01000627.1, on the reverse strand, counting down.
AAACGAATTGGTGAAGAAGGTAGATGAACTCCGATTCGGTTGACGAACTCATCCTGATGCTTAGTGATAGCAATTGGGGTTGATTAAAGAGCGCGTTTCCGGAAGAATGCACAACTCCATGAACACGTTGGCAACCATCGAATCGCGAGCCGTTCTCGGTTTATACGAGTCCAGGCAACGAATCCAGAGGTTGCAATTAGAGCTGAAAGGGCTCAAGGTGCTGGAGCAAAGGCATTGATGATCTAGTTGTTTTCATTATTAAAAAATTCATAAGCGTCATAAATACACAATGAAGAGATAAATGTTCATGGTGATTTATTTATCTGTAGATTCTGGGCGAGGACGCCCGAAAATCCATTCACAGAACATCGCTAATCGCTCCAGAGCTCCAACGTCATTGTGGTCTTCTTCGAAATCGTTGATCGCCTCTGCAACGGCAGCTGCAATATCCTCTACGAACAGATTGAATCCGTCAACAAAACAAAAACTCAGTCGTGTTTGGAAAAAATTACGTACCAGTTTCTGATGGGATGTCGCCATCAGTGTTCTGACGCTTTCCCTCCATTTTAGCCTGCCTGATCGCATTGTCAACTGACTCGAGCATCAATGACGACAACGAGATTTGATGCAACTCATCGAGCGGATCACTGGCCGTCGGATTTCTTGACGTACTGTTTGAGCCGCCATCGTCATTTGACCGTTTCTTGGGATCTTGGGCCAAATCATCTTCGATGTCAATTTCCACAGGGTCGTTTTTTTGGTGGGAATTGGTCATCGATTTCTTGGGTTGCGAAGGACGCGCGGCGATTACAGCGGTTTGCTGTTCAGCAGAACGGCCAGGAGTTGCAATTTCGCTGAAAGAATCTTTTTTTGAAGCATCGTCAATGTCGATGGCAATTTCATCGACCAATGGATTGGTGATACCAGATGAAACGGAAGCTGGGCTTTTGATGGAAACTTCTTGGGCGCGGTCTTCGAGGTTGGGAGATGACGGTGAGGAGCTCGCATCATGCGGCATATTGCCATTGTTAGGAGTTAACGCATGGGAAGCGGCAACAGGAACTGGATGGTAAACGGGTTCTGGTTCAACAGCGATAATTGGATTGGGCAATGCACTGGAAACCTCGCTGAGAGATGTCCTGTGAGGATTGCCGTGAAGTTGACTGGGCTCATTTGCCATGAATATGGGAGTGCGCTTGTAACCGGACGGAACAACATTATTGGTTGCTCGTTTGGGAACCTTCATCATCGGTGAAGGAACACCAGAAGGCGGAGATCGATGGTTCGATGACGACTTAGGTTGATGATTGGGGTCAACCCCCTCAACATCTGTCCCTGGAGATCGCGATTCCAAATCATTGAATGAACCAAACTGAGAAGGACGAGTGTCAAGTTGCGAATCAACGGGAGCCCCCATCGAAGGGTGAGGAAACCCATCAACTGCATTGAGAGGTAACACCTTCGATGACGGATGGTCATTTGGGTTTGCTTGGTCATCGGATACAGAATTCAGCCGTCGATTTTGACGTGAGGCTACGGCATCAACGGTAGGACGATTATCTGAAATTAAAGGGGAGGAGCGACCAGGTGAGTTCAAGGGCGACCACCGGAGATTAGGAAAACGACGATCATCAGAACTCAAAGGGGGCGACGGTTGATTAGGAACAGGATGATCATCAACGCTCGAGGGTGATGAGCCTTGATCAGGAACATGACGAGCATTAGAGCTCAAAGGTGACGCGCGTTGATTAGGAACACGAATATCATCAGAGCTCAAAGGGGACGATCGTTGATCAGGAACGCGAAGATCATCAGCGCTAGAAGGTAATGAGCGTTGATGAGGAACACTGCGAGCATCAGAGCTCAAAGGTGACGATCGTTGATCATAAAGGCGATGGTCATCAGCGCTCGAGGGTAATGAGCGTTGATCAGGAACACGACGATCATCAGAGGTCAAAGGGGGCGATTGTGGATCAAGAACACGACGATCATCAGAGCTCAAAGGGGACGACGGTTGATCATGAAGGCGATGATCATCAGCGCTCGAGGGTAATGAGCGTTGATCAAGCACACGACGAGCATCAGAGCTCAAAGGGGACGAGCGTTGATTAGGAACACGATAATCATCAGAGCTCAAAGGTGACGATTGTTGATCATGAAGGCGTTGGTCATCAGCGCTGGAGGGTAATGAGCGTTGATCAGGAACACGACGATCATCAGAGCTCGAAGGTAATGAGTGTTGATCAGGAACACGATGATCATCAGAGCGTAGAGGAGACGATCGTTGATCAGCAACACGACCATCATCAGAGCTTAAAGAGCCCGAGCGTTGATCAGGAACACGATGATCATCAGAGCTCAAAGGAGACGATCG